>PVIC010006702.1:0-53347 GCA_004025085.1 Thryonomys swinderianus
CTAGACAGTATTCTTACACCAGGCCATTCCTGGAGTGTCTTGAAAATATCCTAC
Organism: Thryonomys swinderianus; assembly: GCA_004025085.1. Classification (NCBI taxonomy): domain Eukaryota; kingdom Metazoa; phylum Chordata; class Mammalia; order Rodentia; family Thryonomyidae; genus Thryonomys; species Thryonomys swinderianus. Next base: position 55 of record PVIC010006702.1, read on the forward strand.
AAAATGTGGGTCTGTTCAGTCCTTCTGACCATCCCACTATCTGCTTATAAAAGGTGTCATGTATCTGGTCACCTTCTATCTGGGAATGCTCCTGCAGAAGGTCTGGGATGGTGCTCACCAGGTGTGAACACAGGGTCACATTTTCAGCAGTGTAAATCTGATGCTGCATTTTGAACAGTGAGATTTGCTGGTTTATGGTGGTTTTCTGTTTGTAGTGCTTGAATTTTTACGGTGATCCCCTACCATTTTTTCTAAAAATAAGTTTGACATACAAAAGAGAATATGAAGAAAAAGCAGATAACTTATAAAACTTTACTTGATGGTATAGATATTGGGGTACATGTCTGCCCTATGCCCCTCAAAGTTTCATGTTTTCAGAGGCAGGAGTTTTGGAAGGTGAGCAGATCATGGGGTCGCTCTACTTATCAGTGGATTAACCAGTCCATCTTGGAGTAATCAATCCACTGAAAAGTTCATAAATGAGTGTGTTATTAGGAGGTGGGGCCAGGTTGGAGTATCTTGTTCCCAGCTCCTCACATTTCTCCTGTTTCCTGGCTACCATGGGTTGAACAACTTTCTCTTCCAGGCCCTTCCACCATGCTGTTTACCTTGGGGCCAGCTGGCCATGGACTGACCTTCTGAAACCATGAGCCATGTTAAACTTCACTTTCTTTAAACCACTTGCATTGGATAGTTTGTCCAGAGTGGGAAAATGACTAATACAATGTCTCTTACCCTCTTTAGATTATAATCAACATGAGTAGTGGACCAAATCCCATTCATTTTGATGTTTGCTCAGTACTTTGTCTGCAATAAATGTGTGCCCAATAATGGACTCTTTTAGGCCTATTTTATTGGGACTTTTATTGGGACCATCTGTCAGTGTTTATTCTCAAGACCATTTTACCCAGTGTAAGGTAGGCAAAAGTTCCTTTGGCTCTGCAAAATTTCCATCTGGAGTTGATTATGCCCCAACTGCAGGGGCCACAAAAAAGAAGGTGAAAAAGACAGGTGGGTTCAAGAGGATCTGGATGTAATTTGCATGTAATTAGCATATGATTTGTGTCATGTATTCTCAAGAAGTAATTTTCAAGTTAGAACTGCATCACTGCCTCCCTTAATGCTGTCATGTGCCCATACGCCTCTTCCTGACTCCTTCTGTTCATACCTCATCCCTGGATTCAGGCTCCTTACATTTGAAGAGGAGTGAAAAGGATTCTGGGAAAGGTGAAACTGATCAAGGACAGGAGAATCCTTGTAAATAATCAGATTGACATTCAAGATGGGAGGCACCTCATGAAAGCCACTAGTCCTACCAGCCCCAGCCACTGTCCCCAGCTGCCAAAGCAAGCTCACCAATCCAATCTTGCCTTCTTCAGCCTTTCTCTGACTCATCCTGTTCAGGAAAACAACAAGACCAAGGTAGCTACCAAGCACCTATTAACCCACTGACTTAATGGTGGAAGGCACTAGCTTCTGCAAAGGTCTTTTCTTAGTCTGTGGACCCCCTGTAATCAGAAGAAGCCTGTCTTCTCTCCCTGCACCACAGCTCCCTCTGCACTGGCCTTCTCGCTTGTGCACAGTCACAGCAAATGTGGTTTGGGGGAGTCCAAGACAGGGACCACTCACTTGGATGCTGCCTAGCAGATGGGAAGTCAGTTTGCTCTGTATCTCTGCAGGAATGGTTTCAGCCTCTCAGAGCTGACCAGCTTCTACCCTGCACCAGTCTAAGACTCAGGCCAAGATTTTATCTCCTTCTGAGGCCCTATCTTGGGTCTGTCTCTCCCAGGAGCCGGCCCAGCCTGGAGGCCTGGATTATTTACACCTCTTTGGCACCCTCGAGCAGCAGACTCTGTGGGCCCAAGAGCAGTAAATCTACCTCCTAATCACACCAAGCTGCTTCGTGCAGTCTGGACCGGTCTGGCGGGCTGTTCATCACTTGCTGAGACAGGGGCTGTGGACAAGAGAGAAGTCTCTGGGAAGTGACTGGCCCTCGGCAGCTTCCCTTTGGCTCCCTGCAGGGACTCTGCCTCTCTCAGGGTCCCTGCACACCATGCCCAGAGGTCTCTCTTGTGAGATGGAAAAGCCTCTGAACAAAGCTGACAGATTACCAGAGCTTTCCCAGAGTCTGGAGAGGAGAAACAGGTGTGTACACTTACCTGCCTCTCAGACATGACGTACAGGTAGCGCTGATCAATGGAGAAGGCCATGTCCCGAAGGATGGGGCTCCCATCTTTGAGCACGGAGACCATCTCATACTGGACCCCACCATGGGGGGGACCATCAGCTCGAATCTGCAGGAGAAGCAAGGGTGTCCTTAGTATCTATATCGCTTTCCTTACAGGCTCCTTGCTTCCACCTAGAGGAAGTGGCTTAGTCAACATAATTGCTACTCCTCCAAACATCCAGTTTCCATCAAGAGGAATTCTTTCCTCCAAGTTGGAGTGTGTCAGGCTTGCCATCACTGATGGTGATTTATTTGACCCTTTGCAATGATTCTTGTGCTAATCTATTTATATTCCTAGTGCCACATGACACAAGTGTGCACTAGCGAGCGTGTGCTTGAGCTTGCAGTGAAAGAGTCAACATCTCTACAAGTATTCTTGCCTCAGATAGATGCTGGGGAACAGTGGACACTTGTGCAAGCCCTCAAAAAGCTGGTCACCGAGAGATTCAAGGTTCTTGGACTTCAGGAAGTCTTTCTTCCTCTAATATAGACTCTCTCACTGCCAGCGAGTCCAGCCAGTGAGATTCGATCCAGCAATCCCCGCTCAGCCTCCCTACACCCATCACAGGACATTAAGAAACAGTTACACTTCTTGGCCCTGGTGGTACAGTTAAATCATATGGAAAGTTTTTAAAAAAGACAAATGCCCAGGTCAGATGCATTCATTAGACTCCACCCACAGGTGCATTTCTAGCAAACTCCCCGGAGCTGCACTGCTGCTCATGCAGGGCCTGAGCAGCTGGTCTGGGCTAGCCTCTGCCTAGATGACAGGAAACCCAAGGAGACAGGTCCTATGGTCATGCATGCAGCTGCAGGCAGCAAACCTTGGTTCCAATGTTCTCCACCCGCAGCTTCTTCTCCCAGCCAAGCACTGACCTCTGACCAGTGCTCCCCACTCTAGCTGGTTCTCTTCATCCTCTGTCCTCCTACAACCCTCTAGCTCATCCCACCTCCTCTGACCTTTCTAGTGGTTAATTAGTTGCTCCTGTGCTGATGCCTCTTTTCCCAGTCATTTTGTCCCTTGATTACAGTCCGCTGATTTGCACACTGTACATGTACCAGCTAACAGGTATGGGTACCTACTTGAGTTGTTCTTTGATCTCTTCAGATGTACCTAAGGAAGGTGGGGCTGTGCTTGCCATTTCTCCTCTAAAGCCTCTGTGTGTGCGCCTGGCAACCCAGTGTGTAGTGCATAAAAAGAACGTTTGAGACACGCTTGTGGAAGGGCATATACTATGAACCAATTGGCAGGGCATCCTGGACTCCAGTGCTAAATCAAAGTCAGGGAAAAAGGCATTTTCTTGGGAAGATGTGAAGAAGCCTTCCTGTCACCCTCTGCCCGGCCTTGCACTCTGCTCTCTCTGCCCATTTCTCCCCACCACACTGGGTGCTTCTGAGGGCAATGGACCAAGACTTACTCGGCTCATGGGCCAAGCTGAGGGCTCAACATGCCACACACACGGCAGGTAGGAATGGAGGCATTCTTGGTTCTTATTGGCTGAGTCGAGAGGGTCACCACCAGCACTGTTTATTGCAGAGCTGGGGGAACAGGACCGGGGCTTCCACTCTGTTTCTCTGCCCTCCTGAGAAGTGGCAGCCTGAGACAGGCGATGGGCTGCCCCGTGGAGTTGGGCTGGACAGTGACGGGGAAAGCAGATGGTGACCCACTGTGGAGTTGGCAGCTCTGGATCTGCATTCCCAGGGAGAAATAGCAGACTCCACCTTTGCCCTTCCTTCTACCTCAGCAGTAGACTTTCCACATTCCAGTCTTACTTTGCAGAAATGCAGTGGCTTTGAGTCACTAAAGCTCTTGGTAACTGCAGGAGGTGGGGAGACTATCTTCTCCTCAGGTGCTGGCTCAGGGCCTGCAGAACCAGCCCTCTCCCAGGCCTGCCCAGGACCTCCTGCCTCAAGCCACTGATTGACCTTTCCACGAGGCTAGGCATTGCCTGGATCCCCAGCAAGGTCTGGATGTGAAGTTAGAGGAAGAAGGAAAGCTACAGGCCTGATCTTCGCTCTTCAGTCCAGGTAGGGACCAGGTTAGAGCTCAAACTGAACCTAAAGCAACTTAATCAACATACACTACTGCATTCAGCTAGCTCTAGTCCCACCCATTAGCTTTTCACTGAATCAGAGACCTAACCAGAAGCCTTAAAAATTTGTCTGCAAGGGCTGGAGGGTTAGCTCAGTGGTTCCAGTGCCTGCCTCACAAGCACAAGGTCCTGAGTTTGATCCCCAGAAACCACATACAATGCTGGGCATGGAGACTCACGCCCACCAACAATCAATGCCACACACCACAGTCCCGGGTGTGGTGGCTCATGCCTGTAATCCCAGCACTCGGGAGGCAGAGGCAGGAGGATTGCTGAGTTCAAGGCTTGCCTGGGCTACATAGTGAGCTCAGGGCCAGCCTGAACTACAAAGCGAGACCCTGTCTCAAAAAAAAAAAAAAAATTGTCTGCAACTCCAATCTTTTAATAAACCAGTTGAAGCCAGAATCAGATCTGTAACTCTCAAAGGCAGACACATAATGAAAGCAAAATGGAAGATGTTGTTACCAAACCTGAATTAAGCTCCCCTCCCACAGGAGGATCACAGACTCATCATGGCTGAAGCAACAGGGCTTTTGGAACTCATGATCTAAGCTCTTCCCTCCCACTGGGTCAAGGGTGGAATGGTGGCTTGGTCTAACTCGAGCCTGTTTGGTCCAAACACGTGGCCGATGTGCTGACCAAGGAAACTGTGATCCTCGAAGTCAACCACTATTTCTACTGGGCACAGAATGCCTCAATGGAAAGGGGTGATGGGGGTCCCAAAATAAAAGTAAGAGTTGGAAAGTCAGCTTACTGAGTCTCTTTGTGGTGTCCACAGAGTGACAGCTCTCCTGAGTGCTTCACTGTGGATTCCAAGCATTGCTTCATGACCACAAGCACAAAAATAGATTTAAATAAACCACAGATCCAGTGCAAGACCATAGCATTAGAGGCCAAGTAGCACAGACCAAGCCTGCCCAGGTAGTGGAGGGATCAGGGCCAGCATAGAAAAAGGAAGTGACAGGGACAGCGGGGACAGGTCACTGTGATGGTCCACTGATTGTGTCAACTCGGGAAGTTGGCACCTATAGTCACCTGGGATGGTTTTCTAGCTGGTGTCTTCTCCTGGGAGGGCCTGACCTTGGGGGACACGAGAGACTCTCCTGGAGCCATTTAGCTTGGACATAGTAGCTTCCTAGTTCACTGCGAGCCTGCCTGAAGGCAGTTAGACTTGGTACATTTCCAAAGGGCCCTGTTTACCTAATTAATTTGTCAACAGCCGCCATATATAGCATTTCCAGTGTTCTCAGCCCTCTTGAGAAGGGCTTACAAAATGTAACCATTTAACCCTCACAAGTGCCCCTGACATTGTTGTTCCCATTTTATAGATAACCCTGAGGCGTTAGTGACCCTCCAAAGATCACAGGCGTGAACAAGGCAGAACTGAAAACCGTGCGCAGAGCCAAAATCTCTGGCATCTGGTGATCTTTCAGACGTATACAAAGTGGGACAACCACCAGTTTCAGGGGCAAGCGTGAACTCAGCCTGACTTGGAGGCTAAGATTCAGGTGGGCAGGGCTAGCATTGGGCTGAGGCGCGCAAGGTGAAGCCTAGGGGGATTATTTCCAGGTTTCTAGGATGGAAGCGCTCCTAGAAACGAGGGTGAAGCAGAAGCCTTCTTATGTCTTTCATTTAAACTACCACTATGTTGGCACCAAAGTTAAAGACTACCTCTTTACCTGAATATCCACTTCCAATCAGCGCATCAAATTAACTTGCTTACCTGTGGGTCCTGGAAATTTTTCCTTTGCATCAATTTCTCCTCTCTAATTAGGTCTAAATTATGAGGCCTTTACCTGAGATTTGGAACACTAGTACGGCTTTATTCATAACAGTCATAGTAGCTCCAGTTGTAATTTTTTGCAAGCACTGAACAGCAGTATAGCCAGGGGTCTCTTCTCCCAGCCCTAAGTGGAGATGACATTGGCTTGATGGGACCACTGTGCAGAGGGCACCCCAGATCTCAGCCCCAGACCTTCTTGGGAGCTGGAGGTGTGCATAGCCGAGTCCCTTCACCCATCCTTGTCAGTGTTTCTGTAGTTACCAAACAGGGCACTAACTTAAGGATTACAGGGGCAAGGCCTGCACCACGACCTGAGAGCAGTGAACAACACGGGACCCCTTCATGGTGCCCGGGATGGGGAGACGGACCATCCACCTGGTCTTCACAGATACTTAGGCCGGCCCGTGAGAAGAGGTTTGCCAGGAACTCCAGGAGCCTTGTCTGGCTGCTAGCAGAGGCCCCACGGGGATGCCTAGGTGGAGAAGCAGGGGAGACGGTTCTTGGGGAATTTCAAGCGCCCTGCAGGAAGCAAGGTGGCATTGCTCTGTCTGGACCCAGACTTCTTAGGAACCTAGTCTCTGGACCAGCCCATGGGGCGGATGTGACTCCTGACCCAGAGGGCCAAGGAGTGTTCAGTGGGGATGTCAGTGGTTTCAGTGCCTCTGTCCTGACCTTCTCTTTGGAACAACTTTCCTTCCTCACTGGTTCTCTCTATAGTGGGGTAGGAATGTGTGTGCGTGTGCTATGTGTGGGAAGCCTGGCATCTCTGATCATGCTGTGTGGATGTGTGTACATTTAGATCTTCAAAGAGCACAAAGAAGAGGGTCCCCTGCTGCTCACAGGACTGTGGGCACCTTACGGAGCACGTAGATCAGCACCTGTGTGTTTCGTGCTGCAGAGACTGTTCATGCCCAAGCTGGTTTTTTTTTTTTTTTTTTTTTTTTTTTGATACAGGGTCTCACTCTATAGTTCAGGCTCGTCCTGAGCTCACTATGTAGCCCAGGCAAGCCTTGAGCTCAGCAATCCTCCTGTTTCTGCCTCCTGAGTGCTGGGATTACAGGTGTGAGCCACCACGCCCAGCACTGTGATATGTGGTACTGATTGCTGGTGGGCATGAGTCACCTCACCTGGTATTGTTGTATACAGTTCCTGGGGATCAAACCAGGGACCTTGTGCTCGCTAGGCAGGTGCTAGACCACTGAGCTAAATCTCCAGCCCCTGAGTTTTTGTATAGCTGCACAATGAGAGTATTTACAGACTTGCTTTGGTAATTCAGGCTCCTGGTTGTGCACATACACAGGCTGCTGCACCCACCTTCTGAGCTGTGAGGAAGAGGCTTAACTAAGCTCACAGTCACAGCTCAGCAGGCTTGGGCTCCTGGGAGGGCAGTGGGGAGCCTTGCCCCAAATGCTCAGATAATTGGAGGGCTCTAGAGCCTGTAAGTGTGTCCTGTGGATTGCCCTGGGCCAGGAAGGGAGCGGAAGAGGGGAAGATGGGGCCAAAGGTCCCTCCTGTCTGTGTCCATGAAGAAGCAGAGGGCTGTCAAGATGTGATGACTTTCAGAACACACATATATGCACTTGCACACGTGCACATATACACACACACACGCACACACACATGCACATGGCAGATGCTTCCAAAACCAGTCCCCAGCAAGTTGTCGGTCAATCACCGGGACACTGACACTGGAGACCGACATTTTCTGGTGCGATTATTTCTCTTTCTGTGCCTGTTAAGAAACTGCCTTGTACTTAGCTCAGAGGAGCAGGGCAGCAGAGGATGGCACAGGCCGGAGGCGCCTGGCTTCGGGGCCTGGTGGTGGCTTCCTCCTGGCTTGGGGGTGTCACCAGAGGAGTTGCGCCTGGGCCTCTACACCCCGGGACAGTCCAAGTGTGGCAAGCAAGGACAGCGGTTCCCAGACATCTGCTAGGGAAGGGGAATGCTCAGGGTCAGGCTGGAGAGGATGGCTGGCGGGAGAGCCCCCAGGCCAGCCCCGTCTTCCCTTCTTTCTTTCCTCCTTTCATGGCACTAAGGATTGAGCCTAGGGACTTCATACTGAGTCATATCTCCAGCCCTTAAAAAAAAATTAAAAATAAAAAGTTTTAAAACCAGCATGATGGCTCATACCTGTTATCCTAGCATTTGGGAGGCTGAAGCAGGAGGATTGCTGGGTTCAAGGCCAGCCTGGGCTGCATGGTAAGACCCTGTCCCAAGGAAAAACTACAAAGAAGAAGGCTTGAGACAGGGTCTTCCTAAGTCACGAAGTTGCCCAACCTGGACTTACACCTACAGTCCTCCTGCTTCAGCCTCCCACAGCACTGCCACAGTTTTCTTTTTCCAAACATGGCTTCTCACTCTTCGTTGGCCAGAAGAGGATGGTCAAAGCACATGTTTGTGGCACGCTGAGAACAGACGAGTGGCCACTGCTTTCTCCTCCTGAGGTGAGTGACAGACTGTGCCCAGGCAGCTTTCCCTCCACCACTCAGGGCCCACAGATCTAGAAAAGAAAAGGACCCAGGGCCTGAGGCCACCTCTGTGTGAGGGCTTCGCACTGAGCCCCAGCACAAGACAAGGACATGGATAGCTGAGCCCGGCTGCTAACGGGGGGGCCCGGGCCCCCCTTTAGTCCAGGGCTCTGGTTCTAGGTTTGGGCAGGCCAGAGGCTCCCAGAAAAAAACAGCAGCCAGTGGCGGAGGAAGCACTTGATTGTTCTGGGAAACAATAAGATAAACACTGGAGGGACGGCCTGGGAATTAAGCAGCCTCATGAAATCAAATCACGCAGAAGCCTAGCAATAATTCACAGGGAATGCGCAGAGTCTGGGGTGAGGGGAGTGTGGTGAGGTGGTAGGAAGAATTAATAAAGAATAATGAGGAACTTCTGCCAAACTGAAATCTTTGTTTACCCAGAGCCCCCACAATGTGGGCCCTTCTGAATCTCCATTTAAGGAGCTGCACACGACTTCTGTGCCTGGTGGTTACAGGACAGAACTAAAACGCTTATGTGTTTTGACCAGGGACCGACTTAGGACTTAGGGCTGCTTCCTTAGGGACCAGGAGAAGGGAAACGCCTGCTCTAGCCGAGGGTGGCTGGAAGTCAAGGGAGCTTGACACTGACTCTTGGGAAATGTTCATCCCAGCCCCAGGCAGGAGGAAGGAAAAGAAAACAGTGCCTCCTAGGACTGGAGATTCATGGTTTCGAGTGGCTTTCTCTCTTTATTACGTCAGCCTATTTACTGAGCTCCTACTCTATGTCAGCCAGGTGCAAATGTGGGGGGGGGGGGGGATGTACCCAGGAATAATTCCCGAAGCTCTCCAGGTCTCCTGTTCTGCAGAGTAAGAACTGTCAGATGTGCAGAGTCCATCATGCAGCTGGTACGTGGCACTGCAGAACTTGGAGTCGGGCTGGCCTGTCTCAAAGGCTGCTGCAGTCTCTCTCATTCTATCCCTCTCTGGGGCCTCAGTTTTCCCTCCATTAAAGAGGAAGGCAATGCTTGCTTTGAGGCTTGAAAATTGCATCTGAACCATGCTGGGGGATTCTGGCTATGTTCTGGGGAACAGAACAGATCACATAGTGGTCTCTCCAGTGGAACAAGGAAGGCCACCTGCAGCTGGGAAAGGAGATGGGTGGAGAGCATAAGAAGGTCATTTAATTAACTCATTCTTTCCAGTGGCCTCTGATTTCTCCGCCCCATCTAACTGGAACTGTAATCTTTTGCTTTTACCAACACTTATGATAGTATTTTCAGCCCAGGAAGGGAGGTCGACTCTGAGCACCCCTACCTTGTCTGACCCTCTGTCTGGGTGCAGGAGATGCCCTGAGACTTTGAGAGGAGAAGGTGTTTGTAAAAATACACATGGCAGACAGAAACCACAGCACAGAAAACTGGTACTGGAGAGAGGCGGAGACAAATCCACTCGCTGTTTCTGGCTTCTCATCGCCCTGGGCTGGGTCTGAGTTTTTATTGCCTCTTATCTGGGCTCCTGCAATAACCTGAGAAATCTCCCTGCCTCCAGCACATTCTTGCTCTAATCTATCCCACTAAACACTGCCAGATTAATCTTCTTAAAACACTTATTTGATCCTGCCTCTTCTGTATGCAAAATCCTTAAATTTCAGGTGTTGGTAATTTTCTTTCTCTTGCTTATCTCTGCCTCCTAATTTTTTAAAATGATGAACATACACACTACTTTTGGAATATTGAAAAAAAGTAAATCATTGTATGCATTCATGCACACACACGGCACCCTTAATTGCCCTACTGAAAATTTAGAAAAGTTCACATTCCACAGTTTGTCACTCAGGGGTTTAACTACCATGGCCTTCACACAGTTTTCCAATTTTATCCTTGGCTTGTTGGTCTTCATGCATTTTCCTAACAATTTATTCTATCTCCTAGATCCTAACATCCTTCAACACCAACCTAAGTGCCATCTCCTCTGTGAAGCTGCCACAAATGCTACCTGTGCCCATCAGTTTTCCTGCTGCTGGACAAATTATCCATTGCCCACAGTTTAAAGGAAGGGAGGTTTATTTTGGCTCACGGTTTCCAAAGTTTTGGTTCACCCTGGGCTGGTCCTCAGCAGGAGCAGCCTCGTGGAGAGAGACGCTGCTCAGCTCACGGCCCCTGAGAAGCAGAGCCTGAGCAGAGGGGCTGGGGGCAGACGCAGTCCACAGCACTGCCCTCCATGACCCATCATCCCTCAAATGGCTCAGCCGGACTCAACCTAACAGTACACTCACTCAGCTGAGAGCGAATCACTGGGTCAGCCCGTTCCCAGTCCAGTCATCTCTCCAGGCATCTCCCAACCTGGTCCAGCTGACAATCGAGACAAACTGGCGCCATTGGGAATCCCGTGGCATGCAGTCATGTTTCCTAAGACCAAGAACTTAGAGAAGAGACTATCTGGATAGTACTATGGCTTATACCTTGATATCCAAAGCCTCATGGGACTGCAGGTAGAGCTTTTGGAGGCGGCATATCCGGGTGTGAGAATGTGGATGAGGACGTGTGATCACCAAATCAGTCCCCTGACAGGGCTGGCACAGTTTGGGTGTGGACAATGGCAGGCCACCCCTGGGTGTGGGTGGCACCAACCAGGAGGCTCACAGCCTGGATGGGATAAAATAGAAGGGGAGGCTCACTGCTCACTGCTGCCTGCTTACCCTGCCAGAGGCTGTCTCTCCTCGGTGATGCCCCTCTGCCGTGCCACCCTACCTCAGAGCCAACCAACCATGGCATGAAACCTCTATAAACAGTGACCAAAATAAACATTTCCTCCTTTAACCTTGGGTATCAGCTAACTTACCTCAGCAACAAGAGAGTGACCAAGGCAAATTGCTGCTGTGCTTCACTACGCAGGTCCTGCCATGCACACAGTGGGCACCATTCACAGTGGGCTCCACGACACACATACTGACGGGGCCCCGCATCCTCATTGTCGAGCCTAGGCAGGCGGGAACTGTACTCACAGCTCACATTATTTAACTCTCATTATCGCTGACACCACGCTAGAGAGGCACTGCCACTACTTCAGGGTACAGGTAAAGCCCTGGAGGCTGGCAGGGCTAGGGCGATTCCCCCAAGGCCACCTAGCTGGCAGGCAGAAGAGCCAGGGACCTGAACTGTGTTGGATCTTCATTTTTCTTGGCCTGTTTTCCCATCTCTAGTAAAAACTGGGTAAGGAAAGAGAGCCTCTTTTTCCATTCTGCTGTGCCCGTGCCCTGTTGTCCAGAGCCTGGCATATAAACACTACTACCCTGGCTCCCCAGTGGAGAGCTCTCAAGAGGAAAGTACAAACGCTTAAGGTGCTGCTCTGAAGAGAAACCTAGGGCCTAAACGCTGGAGCCTGGCTAGCTGCAGGGCGGTAGGCAATAGGGCTGAGGCCAGGCCAGAGGGGCAGGGCGAGGTCTGCAGAGTAAGCTCGGAGGAGACACAGAGCAGGAAGGGGCTCTACCCCCTGCTGCCCCAGCTGTAGCCCAGGGCACTGTGTTCCCAGCTGAGCCCAAGGGCAGAAGGGACAGCTGGGGGAGGCCCAGGCCCTAGAACAGATTCTGCCTGAATACTGTCGCCTTCGCACCTTCCCATCTCCCCTCCCAAGAGAGGGACTTTCATAATGAGCTGTTCATGACAACAGACCCCTAATTAATTCATTGCTGTTCTTCTGGGGCCCGGATCATTCTAATGGGGGTGTGGTGGCTAACAGACGTCAGCCTGGCCCGCAGTGCACCCAGAGAGCCCTGGGTAACCTTGCTCCCTCAGGCTGGACGCTTGCTTTTCTAGATGCCCACCCTCCTTGTGCTGATGCCCCACAGCTACCAGGCATGGTGCCAGCAGCAGCCAGATTGCTGGTGGCTGGGTACCCTGCAGCAGGTGCCAGCATCTCACTGAGGAAGGCAAGGGAAGGAAGCAGGGCCTGGCCTTGGCCTTGGGAGGAATGACTGTTCTCTCCAGACATTAGCAGAACACCAGATCGGCTGAGCAGCCAGCGGTATGGCCTCAGTTCTCCTGAGGGTGTCCCCAGTCCTTTTTACCTAAGAAGCTGTGGCCCAAATCCCAGTGTCACCAGCCCTGAGCAGATGCAAAGGGTGTAAGTGCATAAGGGGGCCCAAGACTGCAGAGAACTACTGGGGGAGGCAGGGGACAAAATAAGCCTAAAACTGTCCCGAACCAGCATGCACTCAGGGGCAACGCAGCCCAGGGCTGCACTGGTGCCACCTAGGCAGCCTCTTCAGGTCCTTTCTCGAGGGTCTGAGCCCTCCACTTCAGTCTACCCTTCCCTAGGCGCCCGTATGACAGGGCTGCAGGAGGAACACGTGAGCTAAGGGCAAATACGAGGGGAATGGGGAAGGGAGCAGGAGGGAGAGGAAGTCTTGACTGATTTGCTTTTGATCTTAGACTTGGGTGGGACCAGACCAAGGATGGGCAGGGAGGGATCCTTCAGGGGGCCGTGGGGACAACTGGTCACTCCTGGCCTCTGCCTTCTCCAAGGGAGAGGGTGCAGAATGGGAGGAGGGGGAGGAGGAGAAGCAGAAGGAGGAGGAAGGAGAGGAGGAGGAGCAGGGGAAGGAGGAGGGAGCGGCAGGTGCTCAAGCCTGCACCTGGTAAGAGCAGCCCTGCTAGCAAAGAGCCAGCAGGAAGGCTTGGCTGGGGTCCTTCCCTGCAGGACCTGTTCTGGGGACGCGGAGCCTTGAAGCCACTTGTCTCCAGCACGGCAGCGTCCAGAGTTAGACCGCTTCTATTTCTCAAGAGAGAGAGAGAGAGAGAAACTCCAGGGAGGAGCCAGCCTTCATCCACAGAGAGAAGGCAGCGGGGGCCAATCTGCCCACTTGTAATCTGCTCTCTAGAAAGAGCTGCAAGGAGCTACAGCTTGGGTCTGTGCACAGCTAACGCTTTCCTCTTGCCCCACCCCGCCCCGCCCCCACCCTCTCCACTTTTTTCTCTTAAAAGAACGCTCCTCTCTCTGGGGACAGGAGTCATTAGCAGAGCAGCACTTTGCCCCTCCGAGCTTCTGACAATTTCGCAGTGAGCTGGGGAGCATCAGGGAAGCTGCTAAGGAGCAGGGGAGTGGGTAGGGCAGGGGTGTGTCTGGGTGCCTGACCAAGAGGTGGGGTGGGATGGAGCCATCTAGGGGCCCAGGAACTGGCCACGAGGCTCTGTCCTTACCCACTGGACAGGGGAGGGGGAGCTGGTGCCCCTCATTGTGCCAGACACCAGAATGCCCAAGGACAAAGGGGCCTGGAAGGGGAAGAGAAGCTGGGGCTCCTGGAAGGCATGGAGGGAGTCTCCAGTCCCAGCCACTGGGGGTCCTCTGGACGTTCCCAGAGGTGGCTCAGGATGCCCAGCCCCCCAGAGGGCCCCGAGAGAGAATTGAGCTCCTCTTGGCTTTGTCCTCGCAGGCCTCCAGCTCGGGAACCCAGTCTCACTAAACACCTGAGCGCAGGGCTGCGTGAGCCATTAAGTGAGCACATGCTGAGCGTCTCACCTGCACTGGAGTCTGACACGAGGCCCATTTCAAAGATGGGAGCTGCATGGTTGGCCACAGAGTCAGGCGCCATGCCTCAGGCCGCACCAGATTGGAACCTGCGTCAGTCTGACTGTGGAAGACACTCCCCTTTGTCTTGGTGTGATGTTAACATCGTACTGTCTGTCACACTAGCGCTTGTCTTCTGCTGTCTGAGCTCTTACCTAAGTGCTGACATAAATTATAACTCCCAGAGGTGGAAGTTGAATCCATAAAGTTCATTTTATTCAGCTTTTAGCAGTGTGCCAAGCACAATGGGGTGTTTAAAAAAATTGCATTCTATCACTGAATCAACTCAGAGCTCCAGAAAGCTCCAAGTGCAGACCACAAAGACTTAACCGGCGAGCCTCACCTCCCTTACTGGCTGGACACACTTGCTTTGGCTGTCTGCCACTCCGTGGGGCGCTCCCTGAATGCCAGTTGTCACATGGATGTCAAGACTTGGCATTTTATCGGGGGTGATAGGAGACACTGTCATACAAAGGAAGCCTCTGATTTTGATGTTCAGCTCTTGCTCTGGTTTCTGTGTAAGGTCTCACAGGATCACGAATCACCTATAGAATGCAATATCTGGGTGTTGTCTCTCCTGAGAAACAGAGACACTCCTGGAGCAGAGGTTTCCAGCTCCATTCCTGTCCTCTACGAGGTGGCCGCTGGGACACTCAGGCTGACTCTGAGGCTGGTAACCCCCTTGCGCATGTTACAGTGGACCCCGGACTTAAAAACTCAGTCCATTCCCGACGGCAGCTGTAACTCGGGTTGGTCAATCAAAGGCTCCTGTACGCAGCCCTCAGAGTCCCTCTCTGGTGTGCAGGCAGATTTGTATCCTTAAAGAGACACTGGCCTGGGATTTCTCAGCGAGCCTTACACAGGAAAGGATGTTTTCATGTTTCTTCCAGAACTCTTTAAGGGTTAAATCTGCATCTAAGACCATCTGAAACAAGTGGCCAGCATTTGGGTCATAACTCGAGACTTTGTTCGTAAATTAAAACAAATTCCAGTCATGATCCAAACTGTTCGTATGTCAGGCTGGCTGTAACTTGATGGCCCATTGTACTTTTATCCTTTTTGTGGATTTTCTATTCTGTTTCCAAGCCAGTTATCCTTACATATGTTTGCCAAATCTTTCATCATAAGTCACTTTAATTCCTTCTTCAGAAAACAGTAGATTGTGAACGTGCCCAAATAAGGAGGCTCCCATCTTCCCCGTGCACCGAATGAATCTGCACCTTGCTGTACATGGCCTGGATGTACCATCAGAGTTTTGTATCAAGGGCTTGTACCTTTGTCCCTGCAGGTAGGAGATGGCCAAGGGTGTTTCTGGGGTGGCTTAAGTCCAGTAAGGGGCAGGGAGAGGTGGGAGATGTGGCCAACACTCACCCACAGCTGACTTGAACCCAGTGCACTGATAAACACCCATAGATGCCTGATGGATTTGTTGAATGAAAGAATGACTGACTGATTGACTGAATGAATGAGTGCTTTTTTTGAGCCAAGAGAGTTTTCCTGAAGGAGGAGGTGAGGGCTATTTGCAGAAGGTCCGGCCTTGCTGCAGAGGAGACAAAGGATCCCTGTGGCAGCTCCATGAGCCCAGGCTCCACACTCCATCCCAGCTAGGCCAACAGCATTGTCCACCCGAGCTGTGGGTGGAGCCAGGTCACTGCACAGGGTAAGCAGGAGGGGAGGGAGGGAGGAGGAAGTGAGATGCAGCTACTGGTGCCCACCCCAAAGGGAAAGAGGAATGCTAGTCCCTGGGGGGGGGGGTGGAGAGAAATGGGCTCTAAACCTGTCTCTGTTTTCACTCTAATCTCCTTCTGAGCCCTACTTGGTTTTCTCTTTCTGCCTCCCTTCCTGGCTGTCTCCTGTCCATCCCCAAATCTTTGCACTCTGCAGTCTTTGTCTCTGCATCTGTCTGTCTCTCTCCCACCTCTCCTCAATTCCTCCAGGGAAGCTCTTCCCAGCCTCCTTCCCCCTCTACCCCGACCCCAGGGGGAAGCTAAGAGTAGGGAAGACTCAGCCCAGGACCAGTCCTGCCCCACACTGCCCTGGCCCGCACCTGGCCTTTCCTCCTTCTCCTAGTGGCCCTGACAACATCAGTTGGGCTAATTTTTCCCTGTAATTAAAAGGGACCCCTCATCCCATCTCTAATCTCAGATAATTAGTTCTCTGATCACCAGTGCTGGGCAGGAAACCTCGTGTTTGGAGAGAGATTTTGGACAGACAGATTAGGCAAACACTGTGCAGGAAGCTGCGCTGGGGAAACAGGCCGTTCTCAAAGTTTGTTGTTAGAAGAGATTTGGGGCCCGGCACCCTGCAGGTGGTCTGGCTGCCCCTGACCCTGTGGGGCTTTCTGACAAACCAGCAGCTTGTCTTGGCTCTCAGCACTGTGGGTATTCCCAGAGTGCGCCCTGCCCTGGCTGCAGAGCTGTGTTTCCCTGCCTAGGACGGGACGCTGACAGTCTCCAATGGCCAGCCTTTCATGCTCACTGCTGTTGGGCCAGGATTTGCAAAACAGGACTGGTGGCAGTGAGACCCCAGGGCCCCTTGCAAGTCAGCAAGCAGCAGCGGTGCTCAGAACGGGAAGTCCCTGTCCCTGTCCCATCGGCCTCGGGCAGGACCTTCAGAGCTGGGTGCAGTTCTCCCAGCCAAGACTCCTATGCATCAGTGCCACTGGCCAGGTGCCATATCTGCTCTGCTCCAGCGATGACTTATTGCTTCTACCCTTGATTTTCCCCGGAGAGACAGAAGACTTAGGATATTGACAGCCAGGACAGCTGTGGACTTTTCTGCAGAGATTTGAAGGCCTGTTGCTACCCCATGGCCTCCTGGATTTCTTGCTACTCTGGGTGGGGCTGGCATTCCCACATGCCCTAGGTGGCTGGGTGTGGGCAACACTTTCCTGCCATTCCTCCTCCTTCTGTGCAGATCTCAGGCAGGCAGGGGCAGAAGTGGAGCCCGGGGCTGGCACCTGGGGATCTGCCCTGCCTGAGCCTGGAGGTGCCTGGCCCTGCTCTCCGGCTTCAGCTCCGCCTGGGAGTCCAACAATAGGAGGGGCCTAGTGTGGATAGGTTCCAGATGGGCTATCAGGTTTGCCTGCACTCGACTGCAGGGCTCCCTCAGCTCTGCTTCAGCTGCCCGGAGAGGCCGGGTGTGGAATGCCTGAGAAACCCAACCCGCTGCCCTCTGTTCCCTGCTACAGGGACATTGCCTGCTTCCCTGCCCTTTCTCTTCGTGCCTTCATTAGCACGACCCTCAAGGCTGGAGCTGGGAAACTGGCTCTGATACTCTGACCGCCCGCCCTGGGAAGGACTAGTATAACTTCCTAGGTTCAAGGTCTAGATATCTGAGAACAAAGTACCTGCAGGGAAACCTGGGGTGGGGCAGAAATTCCTCATGCTCCTCTGGCTGCTGGATCCCTAGTACAGAAGGAGAAAGGGAAGCATGAAACAGGGAGCCAGGCAGTGAGTACATGACAGCGTCTTGTTGTTCTGTGGCTCACATGTCATTTAACTCATCTCCATGCGGGAGGAGAGACCAGCACTTGGATGGGACTGGGCTTTGGTCTCCTGCATCTTGCAAGAACACTAGTGGGGCCCTACTATGCACCAGAGAGGAGGTTTTGCTTAGGAGGTACAGAGACAACTGTAACACAGACCATGCCCTAGAAGCCAGGGCTGTTTGTCTATACCACATAATTAATAAATTAATTAACTATTCTCAGGGAGGCCCCAGTGGGCTTCATAATATAACAGACTTTCACACACCCTCACTCATTCCCCACTGTCCAAATACAATCACATTCATTACTGCCTAGGAGTTAATGCTGGCGGGGAGATCACATCAGGATTTTATGTCTGGTATAA
This sequence comes from Thryonomys swinderianus, assembly GCA_004025085.1. Taxonomy (NCBI): domain Eukaryota; kingdom Metazoa; phylum Chordata; class Mammalia; order Rodentia; family Thryonomyidae; genus Thryonomys; species Thryonomys swinderianus. The sequence goes on from PVIC010006702.1 coordinate 18,048, forward strand.
CGTGCCTCAGTTTTTCCTTTGTTACCAGGATTCAGCTCTACAGTGCTTTGACTTTGGAGCTTCCAGAACCTTCTGTCATGGCCTCCTCCAGCGGGAGCTGTTGCCCCAGGTCTCTCTGGGGCATGCTGCTTGGACCCTTTCTCAAGGTCAGGGAGGCTGAAGGTCAAGGTCAGTGATGCCATGTTGGAGCTGATTAGCTGGGCTGAAATTTGCATTTTGCTTCAGAAAACCAGTTTGGGTTCTCTGACTGAGAGCAGTGAGGGGGCGCTCCCATTCAATGGAGAACGCCCCCCACCCCAGGCATCTGAATTAGGCAGGAGCCTCCCTCTCCTCTCCTCACCCTGCGGCCCCTTCCTCACCTCTCCCCTCCCACCAGCAGGATGGGGCTGCGGCACAGGGCTCTCTGAACATGCCTGCAGAAGAAAAGCCTTCTTCAAAGAGGCTCCCTCCAGCCTCTCTGGAGAATCAGCGAGGGAACAGTCTGTCTCGAACACCATTAAAACATCTCTCAAATTAAAACCACTCCTGGAATGTGCAGCCTGGGAGGGAGCGCGATCACCTGGGAGGGGCCTCTGTCTACCTGAGGAACTCCAGGGTCAGAGCTGCGGCCCCAGGCTCAGGACCTGGTTCCTCTTGCACTGCAAAGTGTCCTTGGGTGAGATATTCAGGTACTCCGCACCCCATTAATAAAACATGCAATCAGCCCTTTCCTTCTTCCCTAATCCTAGAGCGCCTTCTGGACAAGCAGGCTGCTGTGCCCAGAGGTAAAGGCCTGGGTCCCCTCACCTCTTCTGAGCCTCCTCCCTCCCTCTCTCCACAGTCACAATGCTGTTTTACGTGGAGGCTCCCAGCCAAAACCTATACTTTATTAATTACATGTAGACTACTCTATGTAACGTTTCCTGGGCCTCCAGATTATATGGAATGCACAGCAGAAGGAGGAGTTGGGGGGCCGAGGCCTGGCCTGGTGCAGTCCCCGGGAGCAGGTCCAGACCCAAGGCCATCCACGTCCACCTCACTGCACTTTTCCTCTGCGCTCAGAATCTGTTTGGGCTGGCCCCAAATCCATATGCAAGACTCAACTTCAACATCACCACCCACCTCAGGACGCCAGGGCTGGGTCAGAGTACGGGCAGGAGGTCAAGGGCGGTTTGGAAACAACACTCCGTGACATGCCCACAAAGTGGAGATGATGCCGACCATCTGCTCTCTCCAAAGAAGAACAGAAATAGCCCTTGTATCAGAGCTGACAAGACAGGAAGCAATCCTGGGGTGACACTGCTGACGGTTAGGTTTCTGGGGTGTTTCTAGCTGTGTGATTTGGACAAGACCTTATACATCTCTGGGCCTCAGTTTACCTATCTATAAAATTAGCATTTACTCTATGAGCTTCCAGGACCTTTCTAGCCTTTGCTTTTTTCTTAGAGGTGATGATAGGGAGAAGCAGAATCCCTTGGGGACAGAGGTACAGTCTGTGCACCTTCCTTCCCTCAGGAGGTCACAGCCAAGAGGTACGCATGATGCCGAGCAGAAGACATCAGTGCCCACAACAGTGCCACGACACAAACCCCACTGTTACTGCTCGATTGCTCGTGGGGAAGGAAAACCCAGAGAGGTTGAGTCAGTGGCCCCCAGTCAAGGTGTCTGGCAGATGGATACAGCTCCATCCATGCAGAACAGGTGAGGCCACTTTAAGGTCATGACCAGTATTAGCCCTGGGCTCACGGCCGTGAGCCTAGGAGGCTGGAGCAAGAACTGTAGTTCTAGACATCCACTGTGAGGGGCAGTTTGGAGGCTCCACAGGGGGCAGTGGGTGAAGCTGCACCTGGGCCTTACCTTAGGTCGGGTGGGTGCGTGGGGAGGACTGTGCAGGCCTAGGCTCCCGTGTGTGGGGCTGGGAGCTCAGGAGGGAGAGGGTGCTGGGGAAACCGGGCCTGGGGCATGAGCACAGCAGCGGTAGCAGGGGAAGGGGTGCAGAGAGAGGGGTGCTTTCAGTGGAGGGATGCCAGAACCTCACCCAGGAATTTGAGCTGGACCTAAAAACTGAGGGGAGACATTAAAATTTGTAAAACTTTTTAAAAATGTGACGCTAGTGGGGTGGGGGGTAGGGGTACGTGCCTATAATCCCCACTGTCTGGAAGGCTGAGGCAGGAAGATAGTGAGCTTGTCCCTTTGCTACCCGCTGTATACATGTTCAGGCCCACACCCCCAGAGCCTAGTTTGGATGACTCAGCAACTTGGTGAGACTCTGTCTCAAATGAAAAATACAAATGAAGAGGCTGCTGTGTAATGCAGCTTTATGAAGACCCAAGCGCAAGAAAGAAAGGAAAAAGAATGGAGGGATGAGAATGGGATAGGATCTGATACGGCAGGAGTCAGCCAGGGTGGGGCTGAGGGGGGGAGCAGCTCCCTGTTCTTGCAAGGCTGGTGAGAGCTGTGGGTTGGCAGGGTCCATGGGGCCAGCTCAGGCTCAGAACTGTGCATATTAGGGGGCACCCCCGAGGAAGACTGACCCTCCTAGTCACAGCTCCCCAGTCTGCATACAGGTCTCCCTGCACCCCAATACTGGCCACCACTGTGATAAGCAGTGGCCTGCTATGTTCCTTGCCACCTGCCATATGCGTGTTCAGGCCCGCACCCCCAGAGCCACTCAGTAGAGCTGCCAGGGGAACAGAGAGGCACACTGCTCTGCCTGGCGATTCCCTTCCCTCACCTTGGAGGTCACCTGCCACCTCCCCTCTCCAGTTCCCGGGCCACGCCTCCCCCAGCGAGCACAGGGAGGCGGCCGGATTCACATGCTCACCTGTCCACACTCTCCACACTGATGGGGCCTGACACCTCTGCACAGGCTGCCTGGCTGGCAGTCACGAACACTTAGCATGGAAATTGGCCTTAGCAGGAGGGGGCTGGTGTGCGCGTGCGATTAGACTTGGCCAGAGACACCTTTAGGCCTTTGCCTCCCGCGCCAGGTGAGCTTGGCTGGGCCTTCCCCACCCAGCCCCTCTGTGTTTCCCTAAACTATGTTCCTGCACAGCAGCGCCTATGTGAGGAGGGAAAGGAGGAGCAGAGGTACCACTCCGTCAGCCCAGAATCTCTTTTAGTACAGGGCAGGTCCCTCATCCCCACCCCATCACGAAGATCAGAGCACAGCAGGGACGTCTCCTCCCTGGTGAGGCCTCTGTGGAGGAGTCCAAAACATTCCTCCTGGGTGCTCGTGGACTTGGAGGAGCAAGACTTCTTATGCTCAGAAGGGGATTAATACCTTGAAAACCAAGGTTAGGGATCATCTGCGAAAACGTCCAGTAAGGGGAATACAGGCGCTTTGGGCTCCCCTCCCACAGGCCCCAGCCTACCTAGGCCTCCAATCTCTGGGGACCAGTGGGCAGCGGCCGGTGGGGGTGGAGGCAGGAACTCCTGAGGACGAATTTAGCAGCCGCGCCTGACTCTAGCGGCACTAATGGATTCTGTTATCTCGCAGGGACCCTTGTCTGCAGATCGGCAAAGCGGAAGGAGGTGGCAGGTTAAAAATACTCAGTTAGCAAAGAAGCTTAGGCGGGGCTCTGCCATGGGGCCTGTGGTGATGACAGTCTTGGGCAGGAGGCTCAGCTGCTGGACCCTTGGCTTCTCTTCTGCCTTGGACTAGAAGGCCCCAAGGATTGGCAGAGGGCTGTGTGAATGGGGCTCCACTCTGCCCTTTCCTAAGGCCCACAGAGTACTGGGTGGCCCAGCCCTTGTTCTTGTAGGCCTGCTGCTGGGCGCCCCCTGTGCCAATAGGCATCTGGTGTTGGGGGCGCCTACGCTCAGATTCACTTTGTGGCTCACATTTTCTTATCAAGAGAAGGAACGAGGGAGCTAGTGCCCTGTATTTAGAGGAGGCTTTCATTGCTTCTGCAGTGTTTCTGCACGTAACAGCTCATTGTAGCCTCTTGGTGCACCTTGGGGCAAAAGCCATACCCCAGTTTCACACTGGGGAAACAAGGCTCAGAGAGTTTATGAGACCTACCCAAGGTCACACATCTTAGAAATGGCAGCGTGGGCCTCCGAAATTTACCCTGTGCCCTCTTTCTCCCAACTCTTCAGCTTCCTTAACCCTGACCTGGGAAAAGCCCCTGGGCTCTCCCTACCAGCCCCGGCAAACCTTGGGCAGCTCCATCTGTCTAAGAGCTCACGCAGGTCTGGGGGCTCCGTTTGGCCCAAGGCCAGCCCAGGGCTGGCTGGTCTCAACCGCCTGCTCACAGCTGTGCCGCTTCCCCGCCTCAGGTCAGAACGGCAGAGCCCAGGGCAGAGAGGAGATGAGTCCCAGGAGCAAGTCCACCCTCTTCCGCTCAGACCAGGGCAACTGGGACGCATCTGTACCCAGAGAGAACCGTGCTCTGCAGCTCCCAGAGGCAGCAGCCTCGGCTTACTGTGCTTTTGCTGCTGCCCGGAAATCTCTCCCAGCTGACCCTAGCTCGGCCAAGGACCATTTCTGCTGTAAATACCGAGGGCTGCCACCCATGAGTGAGGAAGGGACGCTGTGGCCACCGGAGGAATGAGGACTCTGCAAAGGGACCCTCTTCCCCACTGCTCCCCCTACAAAGAGAACAGAGGTGTTTCACCTTGAACACGCGAGGCAGAGAGAAGCCAACCACAGAGACTGGAGGTTTGAAAGACAGAATCTCCCTGCATTGGAATTCCCATAGAAATGCCAGCAACACTCACTTGAGCCCCACCCTGGGGCTCATGCTGGTTTGTACCCCTTTTCTCTGGGGTCTCTGACTCAGCTAGCTGCCTGGGAGGCTGTGGTGGAAGGAAAGCAGCAGAAGGAGGTGGCCAGGGACCTGTGGGAACCGCGGAAGGTCAGGCAAGGGTGGGACACATCTGTCACTCACAGCTGCCTGCTCTGCAGAGGGCCTGGCCAGGCATTGAAAGCCAGTGTCTGCCCTTCCCCCACTTAGATTAGAAGGGAGCCCTGCAGACATCTGTGAGACTTGGGGACCAAGGCGCACGGAGCTGGAAAACACCTCTGTGAGCTCAAAGAATGAAAAATAAACTCCACAGGTCTGAGCAGAAGAAAAAGAAAAGTGCCATGGGTACACAGGGTACGACAGGACCGCATGCACAGAGCAGAGACGCAGGGCCTGTGCATGGTCTGAAGATCAGCCAGCGCCAGAGTCAACTCAGGAGAGGCGACTCTTCCTCCTGGTTTTTAAGCGGTGGATGCTCCACGTCTTGTGTCAGTGGGGCACTGGCCATCTGTCTCATTCAGAGTTCGCAGTGCTCCTCCCTCCACACCCCAACCATGTAGCTCCCCACACCACACAGTGATTTTGTCACCACATGGCTGAGACTTCGCAGACCCAACTCTACACCTGGGGCTGCTGAGCACGGCAGGGAGTTCCCAAAATAGAGAGAGGAGCTCCAGGCAATGGAGGCATGTGTGCACTGACTTCCTGCCTCTCTAGGTCGCTGGGGATTCGCATCGACCAGACAAAGAGAGCCCACGTGTGACTGTCAGGTGTGGGGAATCTCTGACTGACTTTCAGCCTCCTCCTTGCACTAAATTGCAGCCCGGAATTCCTGGGACAGGGTCACTGGACTGGCTGCTGAGGGCCCACAGCTTCTGAGAGAACATGGCTCTGAGGAAGAGGAGCGGGAGGCCGAGGCCGGCACCAGGACACCGTGCCCCCAGAGAAGTGAGCAACAGTATATTAATTAACCAAGCAGTTTTGTGGGTTCCATGGCACCGTGCTGTCCGCACTGCCATTCCCTGGATGAGTGGTGATACACACGGCACACGCTGTGTCATTAAAGAGAAACACATGTGTCCCCTGCCCAGGGCCGGGACGCATATTTACTTGCGCTAATGAGGACTGGCATGGTCTTACTGGTGAGTGCCCCAAGGAGGCGGCAGGGGAGAAGCTCACATGGAAGTGCAGGGGCACGCACCCCAGCCCCTCACTCTTCTCTCTGCCCACTACTTCCTCCCACCTCCTGGCCCTGAAGGGCATCTGGGGGCCTGGGAGGGAGCATTGTTCAAACCAAGGACCAGAGTGCTCCTGCCTCCCCCTCTGGCTGGAGAGCACAGCCTCACAGGGTGAATGACTGTGTCTCTGCCTAATCCAAACTGTGGTTATTTAGCAGCGGTTCCCGAATGCGAACTCTGCTGGTGACATTCCACACACACTCAAGCTTGGCACATGAAATGCTCACATCTGCCCTGTCTGCCCTGAGGGGTGCCCTGGCTTTTGGGCACCAGAGACGTTTCTGTGGGGCTGGGTGATGGTACAGATCTGCCACGAGGTGACATCTTGGTGGAGCCCAAAGCAGTCTTTAGAGATGAACAGCCTCAGGGTGAATTCTGTCTCGGGTCTCTGTGAGACCTTGGCCACATTACCCAGACTGTGGGGCCTTTTGATTACTTACAGGGAGTCGGGGGGATGGAAGCCAGCGTAAGGGTGGAGAAGCATCCTTCGTGAGAAAGGGTGTCCTTCTACATCTGGGTATCATTGTTGGTCTCCTTCCCCCTGTTCAGGTATGGCACATCTGGGTAGGGAATGGGCGGGTTCTGTCTAGAGGAGGGGACTACGGGGACATGAGTGCACCTTGCACCATCAGGTCTGCCCTCGTCCATTCTGCCCACTTCTTCAGAAGGTGGCCTGAGCCTTTACTGGTCATCTTTTTGGCCGCAGTGATCACCATTCCACTGGGCAGGCCCATGGATGCTCCCAGACCAGCTCCGGGCTGTGGAGCCACTGGGCCGGGGAAGGTAGGTCCCCCTGTGCCAAAGGCCTGAGGAGAAAAGCTCCCAGGCTGGCCTCCGGAAGCCGCAGGCATGACACACGATCAAAACTGGAAAGTGGTATAGATTACAGGCGAGGGCGAGGGATGGGTCATACCATCAGCCAGTCTGGGCCCTATGTATGTGCCACCATGATGGGTTCTCAGGCTCACGTGGACTCGACACAGCCTAGACCTGGTTGGATCCCCAAATGTACTGTGAATGTATCCAGGCCCACTGGGAATACATCAGGCCACTTGTCTAAAAATCAGCTCCAGAGCAACTCCTATCTTGGTAGCAGGTGGCCAGGGCCTGTGGCACCCTGAACTCAGAAAGAAGGCTGGGCCTAGGATGTCACCTTTGGCTCACGGGGCAGCATCTGGGGTGGAGGAGACGGGATGAACTGGACCTGAGGAGGAGAGAGGCCTGAGTGTCTGGGTCAGGTAGACCTCGGACCAGAGGGCAGCAGAGCTGAATCTCCATGTGCAACAGTGGCAAGCAGGGACCTCGATCGGTGGAGGAGGCCGCCCAACCCAGGAAGCTGGGAAACCGGATCCTAGCTGTGGTCTTGACACACATTGAGTGTGCCTTGGGTAGGTCATTTCCCTTTCGTGGTCTCGAGTTTTATACCGGGGGCAGTTTCAGACCACAGGAACTCTGGATCTTTACTAACAAGAAAGACTCTGAGGTTCCAGGCTATTACTTCCTCTTCAGACTTCTGGACTTTGCCCGCCACTGCCAGCCGCAGAAACTATGATGGCCAGGAACTCCTCTGGGAGGCGTGGGGTACCATGCATCCCTCATTAGCTATGCTCCCTGTCTCCCATCCTGCCCCTGTTTCCCATATGCAGATGCCTTTGTTTTCCAAACCTGATAGATGCTGACAGGTATATTGTTCTCAGCATCACCAGACTGCCAGAGGCTGCTTAAGTCAAATGATTTTCTTTCCCCTAATAACTTGGAGATTTTTTTTTCTCTTAAAAGGCACAAAAAAAAAAAAGCTTTCTTTAATGCCGCTTTTTTACCTTAAAGAGGCAGGGTGTCATTTATCTTCCTCGTTGCCCAAAGTCAAATGAAGATAGCGTTAAACAAAGACCAACCTGCCTTGCAGCTGGGGTACGTGATGGCCTTGGGGACTGGCTCTGGGGACTGTGATTGACAGGCCGAGGGAAGCAAAAGCCGTAACTGAGCTACAGCCAGGGGCACAGGCAGAGCCGCCCTGGAAGGTGGGGAGCTGGGCCCAATGGGCAGGGTGCTGTCAGGCAGGGCTACCCACGGGCACACTCATAGGGACAGACGTGGCCGGGAACGGGGAGGGGCCAGTGTGGAGGTACAGTCAGGGTCCGCAGTAAGACCCCATGACTGCAAAATTACTTGGGCTTTTGAAATAGGACTAAGTGCTGAGATAAACTGCCTTCCACTCTAGAGTGGCCACTGTTTCTAATGAATAACAAGCCTTTATTGGCTGATTCATCAGCCAACAGGTCCTTAAGCCTCTATCCTGGTGGTATAAAGATAGATAAAACACAGTTTTTGCTTTCAAGAATCCCACAACCTAATGAAGAGAAGAAGACAGGAGAGAAAACAAGGGTAATGCCAATGAGCTAATGACTGATACGGAGGGTGATGGTGCCAGGAACTGAGAGATGCCTAGGACTGAGGAGAGGAGGCTTCTCGAGGGGGCAACATTCCCCCAAGGTGCTGTCGGATGATGCCATCTCCTGCCAGCTGCAGGGTGAACAAGGGAACCTGGGTTACACAGAAACAGGTTAAGTTTGTTCAGCACTTGGCTCAGGAAGAGGCATGTGGCCCATGACAAAAACAAATGGTGATGGCCAATGGGGCCTCCGCTTCACTCTGTCACTTTTCGGACCTCAAGGACCAATAAGGACTGAGCATGTTGGGGTGTCCAAACACAAGAAATAACAATAAGGTAACAATAATAGCTAAATTTTATGGGATGCTTACTGTGGCCAGTTATTATTTTAAATGTTTAACATTTGCCCTATTTAATTCTCAAAATGAAGTTATGAACTAGTTCTCCATTGGAAAGGTGAGAAAAGCAAAGCACAGGCAATTTGAGAAACGTGTTACCTGACTTACCCACTAAACTTTGTCCTCTTTATTCAGTGACCATGACAGCTCTTAGAATTCTTTGATGAGGGTTGGGTAAGAAGTTGTACGTGAAGTGCTTAGCAAGTTGCCGGGCACATAGTAGGTACTCAGTAAACATTAGCAGTAGCACATCCCCAGCAGTCTGATGGAGAACACAGCACACACACCCCTAGTAGAAACTCTCCCGGCCTCTGCTCACTCAGAGGTGCTGTCTTCGGCTGGGGTGTATAAATGGAAAGACAGGTGGGATGCTATTGTGAAGGCCAGCAACACCGAGATGCTGCTTTGTGGAACAGCTTGTTCTGTTTGTCTCTCTATTTTGAGCTCTCTGTTTTGCTGTTGCATGAAAACAGCTCCGAAGTCCTAACTTAGTGCCACCCTCTCGTTCTACCTCCCTGGCCGCTGCCTGCTAAGTGTGCCTCTCACACTCTGTAGGAGAACGCAGGGCACATGGCTCAGCAGGCCTGAGCTCAGCTCCTGGCAGGCCAAGCCAGCACATGCCTGACGCTTATCTAGGTGCCTGGCTTCCGAGTGTGGGGGTGTGACTGTCCCCAGCAGGCAGCCCCTCTTTCTAAGATGGAGGGTGAGTTAGTGAGTTTCACTGTACTTGTGGACAGCACCCAGCACCTGCCCACTTCTGCAGAAAGGGAGCCTAGCTTCACCACCGCTGCTCTGGAGCACCCAGTCAGGAAGAGTGAGCTCCTGCAGAGCGGGACTGGGAGCCTCTGGAGGCATCTCCAAGGTCCCTGGTTCCACCTCGCTGCACTGGAGTCCCATTCAGATTTCAGATTTACATAGCATTTGCTGCATGCTCACCACCTGTGGACATATTATCTGATTTAACTGTCTCACTGCAGGCCCTGCAAGACTCATGTATGTTCGCAAAGAGCCCAGACAAGGGTGTGAAGTGCTTAGTGTCATGCAGCAAGGCAGGACCCATCTACTGTGCTCTCTCCAAAGGACACGCCCTTTGGTACTGAAGACTTGAGGCCAATGTCCTCATTTTGGGCAGACCCAGGCCTGGGTTCAGTGGGTAGGCCAAACCTGTCTCGGGGGTAGGTGGAGGATTTGCCAATGAAGAAGTAACCAGCAGAAGCAGCCTGAGCCAGCCACATGGGGCTGGGATGGAGGGAACCAGAATGAATCTTCTCCTTACCAGGCTGACGTACAAGAGGTGGGTAGCACAGAGCCACAAAGAACGCGGGCAATGTGGGGTTCTGTGGTCAGCTTGGGTCTCAGTCCCTGAGAAGGCTACCTGGACACAGAGATGCCAAGGTGTAAACAGTATGTGCGCGCGCGCACACACACACACACACACATCAGAGACTGAATTAGAGTCCTGATGATTTAGCTCTTTGGGAAAAACGGAACTAGAGTGTGTGGGTCCTGTCCCTGTGCCAAGTCCTCTCTGAGAAGCGTGCCAGGTCAGAGGTCAGAGTCACCTGGTCACCGAAATGACTGGCCCTGCAGATGGACCCAGGATCTGCAGCAAGGATGTCATAGCCCCCTAATGGTTTCAGCTCCTTCCAGTGAGGAGCTTCCACATATGGAGAAGAAACAGGTGGAGACATGGAAAGGCCTGGAGCTCTGGGTGTGGAGGGCGGGAGACAGGAGGGGAGGGACAGCACTTTGGGGACATGGCGCCTGTTCTATTCTTGCAGGGGCACTGGGTCGGGGGCAGAGAAGAACACAGAAGGCAGATTCATAAGGAGACTCGGCGGGTGGAGGTGGGAGGAGGCAAGGGGTGGCAAGGGCGGGCAGCACGTATTGCCAGACTCTCTGGACGGTCATCAGCCAGATGTGAAGACCATCTGGAGAAGGGCTCAAGGTGGGGGGGAGATAGAGGACAGAGAGAGGGTGGCTGGAAGGCAGGAGACGCAGGGCGACGGAGGCTCACCTAGGCCATGGTGAGAGGTAAGCGAGGACACGAGCCCACTGGGCTCGACAGGCATTTCTGCTCCAGGCCCAGCCAGTCCACTGTTTTTAGCTCCACCCGGGCTAGCAGGAGCCCTGCTTCACTCTAGCCCTTCACCTTCTCCCTTCTAAGGAAACAAGCTGGTGGTTCCTGTCCCCTCAGCATCTCTGGGACGCAAGGGAAACCGGATCTGCCTTCCTCTGGTCGAAACTTCCCCAGTGCTAAGAACACTAGACTATTTCTGACTTCAGGGAAACGGGGACAGCTGGGCCCCAGCTGTGGGGGGCACTCTGGGCACTGCAGCTCTGTGGGAGAGACTGCGCTCCTGAGGAGAGCCGCACAGCTGTCCAGCAGCTGCCCCAGTAAGTGGACCTCAGACAGACGCTGCAGAGAGGCAGAAGGTGCACAGTGCATGAGCTGGAGACGTGGACCCTTTACGGGTGACGACCCAGAGACCAGGCACAAACAGGACGGGCATGAGACCAACGGCGACAGGGCCGCCCGAGAGAGCCCAGGTGGCTTCTCACTCCTCTGCAGGTCTGCTCCTCTCTGCACTGCCGCGCTGTGGAGCCCGGATGTCCTCTGCACAGGGGCACAAAGGCTCCAGCGGCAGCGGGAGGGATGGAGGCTATCTGGGCTGCAGGCAGAGCGCCGCGCAGACTCCTGAGGGTGCCTTGCAGGCTGAATCCCTGAGTACTCCAGGTGGCTGGTGAAGACATGTCCTCCTCTGCCCTGTCCTCCACCGAGAAGCTCCACAAGGAGGCACAGGGCCAGCTCTCTCACACCAGAGCCAGCGCTCCCCCTGGGGAACGGGCTGGGGGTCTAGAGGGGTCATCCACAGACCTTGCAGGAGGAGAGGCTCAAGAGGCACCGGTCAGGCTGGAGAGGGGTGTGAGGAGCAGCTTGCCTAAGAAAGTACCTAAGGAAAGCTGTCAGCCGACGGCAGGCCCTACGCTGCAAAAGAAAGTTAATGGGTGCCTGGGGACCCATCGGCAGGGTTACAGGCCTGGACTCAGGTTGGCTCCCCCTTGCTGGTGCCTTGGGGTTTTCTTTGAAGCTGGCTGATGGATGGCTCAATCTGTCCCTGTCTGCGGCAACAGGTCCTGCATGGCCTTCTCTATCGCCCACTTGTCTGGCACTTTACAGTTTACGATGTGCTTTCCAACCAGGCTGCTGTAAGGTCACGGTAACTCCGCTGAGGAAATGAGGAAAGAAGGCACTTCACAGGTGAAGACATGGCGATTGGAGCCTCAGTGCTCAGATGGGTTTGGACTGGGGGACCAGGGCTGGATGGGAAGGGTATGCACCACAGAGCAGCCTGAGGCCCGAAATGCACCGAGCCCCACATCTCCCAGGAGGCTGGCATGAGCATGATGGAGGCTCTGATTCGCCTCCGCTATACAAGGAGCCATGGCCCTGACACGGGCTCTGAGGACCAACCAGAAAAGGGATTCCAGTGGGAAATGGGTAGCTAAGGCTGCTATCCAGAGAAAAAGATGGTGTCCAGAGGGACATAAGCCGTCAGGGAGGCAGGGAAAATGTGAGGTACCTGAAGTTGTGGCCAGGCTGAACTCAAGGCTAAACCCTGGCGTTAGCTTTCAAACTGACCTATGGAAAGAGCTCCACGCTTCCTTTTGGCTCCCGAAGTCCACACTCCTGAGTAAAGCTTTCATAGCCTCGCAGTCCCCCGCCCCAGCTCTCGGCCCGAACCACTCAGCTTGCCAGTCCTGTGTTCAAGTTCACTCAGGGGCCTGGTCAGGCCAGTGCCGCCGCACAGGGCACTTCGGTCTCTTCAGCAAGTCCGGCGTGAGTGGACCATTCTCTCTGATGCCCACTCTGAGTGCCTCGCACTCCGTGTGCCAGCCTTCAGCGCGGGCTCCAATTGTCACACCAGGCAGTTGGTCCTCCTCCACCTAACCGCCACGGAATCCAGCCCAGGGCGCCCTGACTCAGTGACGACTCCCCAGAAACAGATTCGGAACTGGACAGCCTGGTTTGAGGCCCTGCTCCACCCTGATTAGCTACACAACTTTAGCATCTCTGCTACTGTGGTGGCTTCCCTTATAGGGTTAGTAATTACAGATTGGTCGGGGTGATTATGAGAGTTAAATGAGTCTGTGCAGAGCTCCAGGACAGCAGCTCTTAAGTAAGCAGCTTCAGAGTGTTTACTACAATGATTTTTATCTTTCAAATGAATGAAAGTGACACAGAACTAGCAAGCTGGTCACATTTTCCCTGAATTACCCCAAAAGGATTCAGGAAGCATGTGCCCCAGTCTGGGGTTGGGGAATAGAGTTCTGACAAAGGAAAACACAGAGGAAGCCCCTGCAGGAGCCTCACACGGGGCCGAAGAACCAGATCAGTGCGTCTCAGGGCTTGGTCTCCATTGCAGATGCATCAGTCTCATTTGGCAGCATATGAGAAATGCCAGCTTCCAGGACCCACCCTAGCCCAGAATGACTGTATCACAAATCCTGGGGTTGGGACAGAGTGTGAGTTTAGCTACCTGTTGGGTGACTCTGATAGACTGAATTCAGAAGCCACTGGATCACACTTTGCCCACCTCCTGCTGTTTTTGTTCAGTGCCTCCCTTGAGGTCTGAAAGTTGCTATTGCAAAATAAGTGTGGAATGCTGGGGACTTGAGTACAGACCAGGTAAGACGCACTGCTAACCACGGACAGGGCCTGGCACAGGTTCTGCCCAGCAGTGGGAGCTGCACAAGTGCACAGCCCTATGCCTAGAGAAGCCCGGCTATGAGGACAGAAACGCAGTATACACCTTGTGCTTATGTCTCAGCAGGTGTGGGCACCATGTGCTGGGCGCAGTGCAGCCCAGTTGGAAGGGAAGGTGGGAGGAGTGAAGTGGGCTGGCGTGAAAGAGGGGAGCTCGGCTGGGGCCCAGCTTCCCATGCAGCCACAGAGCAGTCAGGTGGGCTTCAGCCTTCCTGAGAAGGGCCTGGTGTGTCGGGTGGGAGAAGGAAGTGTTCAGAGGTGCAGATGGGGTGCTGTCTGCCCTGCCTGCCCTTGGTGGGGGGTTCTAGGTATGAGAGCCAGCAGCACTGTGCCACCTCCCAGCCCACTTGCTGGGAAGCCAATTTCCTAGGTGTTGAAGGAGGCACAAGGGGAACACCTGTATCTATGAGAACGAAGGAAGGAAGTTTTAGTGCCATGGCCCTAAATACTCACAAGGTAAGATGGTTTAGGGCGGTGGCTGGCAAAATGTTCCCGGCACTGGCATCAACATCATGGAAACTCTGAGAACCACCATGTGGGACACAGATTCTGAGCTGCTCAGGGAGAAACTCCGGGGTGGCCTGGCCCCCTAGGGTATGCAGAGGCTGCTCAAGTTTGGTTTGGGGCAGGGGCCCCAGTCCCAAGGGAGGCCAGGACGGGTGCTGGCTGTGGCTGGCTAGGAACCGGCTGCCTGGTCACCAGAGTGGCATTCCTGCCGACAAGCTCCCTCGCTCACAGCCCCTGGAAGCAGCCGGTATCATCACCGGCTCCACCTCCTCTGCTATCAGCTCAGCGTCAGCGGCTCATGGGCCAAGGACCCCACTGTGAACTGGGCCCGGAAGGTCTAGGCTGAGGGTTCTTGTGAGAATCTCACAGAATAAAAACAGGAGCAACATGCTAAAACCACCCCAGGCCCCACGGCCATGGAAAAACTGTCCTTTATGAACCAGGCCCTGGTGCCACAAAGGTCAGGGGCTGTGGGCTTCTGTGATGTGACGTGGGGCCTGTGCTGCCCACTGCACAGCCCTGTCCTATGCCCTGGCATAGTGCACAGGGATGACAGCCAGAAGCCCTGTGGGTAGAGGGGGAGGAGAGGGGCAGGGAGGCGGCCACAATTTATTTTCCCTTAACAGGAAAGCCCAGGGGAGGTCCGAGCCTCCCCGCCATTGAAACTGGCAAATTAGGGGATGATGGCGGTGATATTACCAATAATGATGATAATAGCCCCAGTAAGCAGCGTCAGACAGGCACTTTCCCGTCTTCGGTCAAAGGGTGAGGTTAGCACTTGGGCACATTTGCTTCTGATTTGGAAGACACCTGGATCCCAGCCAGCCCCGTTTCCATGGCAGGGCCACCGCTGAGATTTTAGCATGGTGCCTGCTGCTCCCTTCACCTACCTGCCCTGCAGGTGTGGGCTCCTCCTCCTGGCACAGGGGTGAGGTGTGGGGAGCAGCCAGAAGCAGGAGCATTCTGCTTCTTGTGCCAGACCGCCTGTGGGCTCCAGGATGGAGGCAGAGGGAGACCCTCACCCTGATCACTAGGTCCACCAAAGGCAGGGGCAGGTGGCCCTGGGCTGGCGGCTTGATCTGTAGGAAGGCAGCAGGAGCGGGGAGGCTGTAGATCCCTGGCAGCCAGAGACGCATGCTCCTTTCTAGGATAAGCAAGATCCCTGGGAGCATCTCCTTCCACTCCCCGCCTGCCCTGCCCAAGGCGTTTCTCTTCTTCTCTGCCACTGGCCAGGACAAGCTGCGCCCCTAAACGCTGCAGAGATTCCAGCAGGATCAAAGGGGACAAGGCTATGCGCAGAAGCCCTGTCTCTCTACTGCTGCCTGCTGCCTGCTGCCTCCTGCCCCACCCCCACCCCACTGGGGGCTTCAAACAGGGAGGAAATTAGCACAAGGCCCCTGTCATCACACGCAGTGACTTGTGAACATGTGCTTGGCTTGTTTCTCATCTATAACATGAGGTTCAGAGCGGCTCACTGGGGGCTTGTATTTTTTTAAAGAACTGTGTGTATGTTAAAGTCATTAATGTGGAAGGGGGTGGGGCAGGGAGTAAAGGCCGTTACAGGGGAGAAGAAAAATGACCTGTCTTCAAGCTGTCAGCCCAGGAAGTGCCTCTGCCGTGGGGGCAGAGCGCTGGGTCAGGGCCACGTGGGCACTGCTGGGCCCAGATGGCAGGTTTGGGGGGAGGGCGGAAAAGCCCATCAGCATCACACCCCTCCGACCTCGCTGTGGTCTTGCCAGGGGACAGCCAGTCACTAGACACATGTGAGGGACCCACCGAAGAGGAGCAGTGGGAGCCATAGCGCCAGGGCCAGTGGTTACTGAGACTTCCAGGTAGCTGACTCTGCCAAGCACCCATTTCACAGAGGACCCCACGGCATCCGCACCCATTTCACGGGGAGGAAACTGAGGCACCTTGTGAAGTCCTCTGGTTAAGACCATGACCTTCATGAGTATGCGCTGTGCCCACACCCAGGGGGCAGAAGACACCCCAGGGGTGTAAGGAGGGTGGCAGGGACTGCAGGAAGACCACCAAGGCCTGGGTTAGCCAGCTGTCAGTGTCCTGCGGGAGAGGTGTGAGACCGAAGCCCACACCCAGCCTCCCAGCCCCCCAGCAGGCAGCAGGAAATGCTCTCAGCCCAGATAAGGCTTGCCCTCCCTCCAGAGCTTCACGGCCAGAGCTGCGCTTCACTCTGGGGTCACAAGCAGCAGCACAGGGGCTCCATGCCATTGGGCACTGAGGGCCGCTGACCGCCCACTCCCTTCTGCATTCTGGCTGCTGCTCAAGACCTTCTTCTCCTGGAAACAACTCCTGGGCCAGGGCCTGGCTGTTGCCACCAAGGCACTGTGGCCTCCTGAGGCTGAGAGTGGACAGGAGACGCAGGCAAAGGCCTGGCTCTCTCCTGACCCTCCTGCGCAGCTGACCTGGAGGGCCACGTTCCCATCCCCCAAGGCACGCCCAGGATGGAGTAAGGGCGGCTTCTGCTCAGGGAGGCCTAGAGGATGAAAGGCCTGGCCCCGGCGCCCCCAGGCCTCCTTTGCCAAAACATACTGTGAAAGGACCTCTGACCTCCACCTCCCTCAGCCCTGTGAGAGGAGCGGACAGCTCGTAATTTAGGGGTCACTGGTAAAGAAGGTGCAGAGGGCAGAGGGCAGAGTGGGGAGGGGTGTCCAGGAGGCCGGCCTGCCCCTCCTGCAGATCAGCCCTGTGCCTGGGTAGGGCCGAGAGGTTGGGTTGCAAAGTGATACTCATCCTCAAAAAACACACCCTAAGTTTTTACTTTTGCCGGGAAAAGGACACATCATGTGGTCCTCGCCGGCTCTGGCTGAGGAAGTCCCTTCTGTTACGGTGCTTCACTCTTCCCTGCTGGAGCTGCCATGCAAAAGCTACCTTGCTTTGTGCCTCTTCCTCCCGTACCACAGCCTCTCGGGCTTAACCCAGCTCCACCCAGCCCAGGGAAGCTGGACGCGATCCTGCTCAAGAACAGCAGCGGCAGCCCGCCTCTCCCCAGGCACCAGGGGCCACCACTGCAGGGTTTGTTCCCCCTTCTGCAGACACTGGAGTGCCCTGCTGTGCTGCACACAGTGGGGATGTTGGGCAATGACACTGGTGAGGGTGGCGCCGGAAAGGCCATGCCATGTAGTCTCTTTACCTTGCAGATGGGGACACTGAGGTACATGTACCAGGACTCTACATGCTCATAGCAAAACAAGCTCTTGTGCCTCCTCTGCTAATAAGAGAAAGCAAAGGGGTCCTCACCCAGCTGCCTTCTGGCTGGGTGGAGCTGTGGAGGGAGTCTGTGCCCAATGCTGTGGGTTCTGGGTCACCCTCCGGGCAGACACAGGGGCCTGCGGAGTTAGTACACTCTTGCAGGTGGGAACGTCCCTGGCCGGGGGCCAGGAGCAATCAGAGTTCCAGGGTCAGAACAATGACCACCGTCCCCCACCAGCTTTCTCTGAGTGGTGTCCAGCCAGGGCGCCAGCCTCTCTTCTTCCTGTTTGCCTAGAGGGGTTGCCATGGCTGGACTCAGAGGGGACCCCCGACTGCTTTCGGTCCTGGAGGGCAAGGTCAAAGGCCAAAGTTCACAGATGGACCTGTCACAGCACGGGGAGGCACATGTGTTGTTCTGCACAGAGGGAAGGGAAGGCTGGGTCCCGCAACTGGCAACCCAGACAGGAGAGAAGCCAAGAGGCCTGTTCACCAGACAAGGGCTGTCCTGAATCTGGAGGGAGGGAGGCAGAGGGCCTGGGGGTCACTTTCTTGAATGTCACTAACATTTCATTTCACCCTCACTCTGTCTCCTCTTTCTTCTTGACCTTCCCCCTGACCTTCCTCAGCGGGGAGAGGGGAGCAGGGAGCCGGAAGGGAGGTCTCGAGGCCTCTCTGCTCTGCTGACCGTCAGCAGCTCAGAGCCGCTGCTGACAGAAAAGAAACGCAGAGGCAGAGAAGGGAGGGAAAGCAGATGTTGCAGCTGCAGCCCTGCACCGCGGGCACCCCTGCCGGGTCCCTGTGCTGTGGACAGGGAGCCGGGCAGATGTGGCACAGAGTGGGGGCCCCAGGGGCCTTGGCACTCCATGGCTTCCTCTACCTGGCACACAGATCTCAGAAAGGGACCTGTGCAGTGCTTTGAGAATTGACCCCAACAGCCCAGAAAGTTGCCTCTTGGCTGGGACGGAGGTGTGGGGCCTCTCAGGTCCTGATGCCCTGGACTTCTGAGCATCAGTCTCCGATTCTAGGACAGTGTGGCTGGCACAACAGTCCCTGGACACACGGAACTCTTTACTTTTGAGGTAATTAAAGGCAGGTGAAATTAAACACCCGGCTCTTTGGTGTGCTCATACTCCTATCCCGTGACACCGCGTGTGACAGTGGCCACCGTAATGGCGGCACAGAAGTAAAACTGTCTTTTTCATCGCGGCAAGTTATTTCAGACAGTGACGCTCCAGGACGTTCCTCTTGGGTCTACTGTCCCTCTGAGTCTTCCAGGTGCTCCCCGGAGGGCTCTCCTGAGGGAAGAAGGAACAGGCTCCAAGGGGCCTGTGCTGGGCTGAGGTGCTGGGGCTTGCTGCATTCTAGGCTGAGCAGTGCCCCTCGTCCACCTGCTTGGAGAGGCGCCCGTGCAGAGCAGGAATTCTGCAGGTAGCCACAGCCGGAGGGTTTTGCAATCGTCCTGCCTCCCATCCACACCCCTGCTTAAAAAAATAGTGAAGCAAAGCTTGTGCTCAGGTAAGGCGGGTGTGGTGTTGTCAACCTGGCTCACTCAGCACACCAGGGCCCTCGGGCACTGGGCAGGGACAGGGATGGGGACACCAGTAGGATGAGCTCCTGCCACTTTTGAAAGCTATAGACAAAATGGAAAGGGAAGAAGAGATGTGCAAGGTGGACACGGGCACACCCATGGGCTGGGCGCTTTCCTCCTCCATCCTCAGGAGGTTCTTGGGTGGGGAGAGGTAGGGAGGAGCACACCTACGCGCATGCGCACGCACGCACACACACACAGTGTCCCACAGAGATTTCTGGGGAGAACCTTTCGCCTGTCTCTCAGGGCCTCTCCAGACAGGCGGGCCCCAGGGCAGCTCCTTCTCACAGGTGCAAGTAAAGGAATCCGGGCCATTCCTTGTCCGCCCTCTCCTCAGGCCACTCGCATGTCCTTCTGTATGGAAGCTGTGCCTCTCTGGTCTGCTCTGAGCCCGGCTCTCTAGGAAGGTTCCTTCTAAGAGGTCCTCCCTGCTGTGACACCATACTGGTCATTCAAAAAACTGGAGGCCTGGAAACTTGGCTTCCATTGGGGGCGCCCTGTGCTGGAGGGGGACTCTGTGGGACCAGGCCAAGCTACCTCCCCATAGTTCCGATTTCCTTCCCTCAATGGCCAGAAAGAGCCACAGGGCATCCGCAACCTTGCTGGGCTCCCAGAAGTACCTCTTCCTCACTGCACAGCTAACTGGCAAGACTGGCAAAAATACATCCCTGCATCTCTCTATAAATATACACATCTTCAGTTACATGTTTGTGTGTGTATCTACATATATATAATATATATATCTTTCCTTCTAAAACTTGGCAAGAATTCCCTAGAAGCCTTTTCCATGACATAATAGAAAACCAGAAGAGTCATCAGTTTGATGGTTCCCACAAGTGCAGCTTGGGGTTGACCTTTGCCAAGCTCGTTGGACCCCTGCTAATAGTAACCTGACCCCTGCAGCCCTGCCAGCCCCCGCCCTGGTGTACACAAGGCACAGTTCTGTTTCCTAAAGCTGTTGCTTTATTCCTCATTGGCCTCTGTCTGGAAGCAAAAAAATCAACTGCATTCAACTACTACCTGAAAAAAATATTAGTATGTGTCTGAGTTTCAACTGGCCACGGGAAGAAAAGGCCGGACAGGTATGGGTAAGGATGGGGTGACGGCAGTTTCCCAGGGGGCTTGTATCTCTGGGCAGCCTGGTGGGGCTCAAAGAGCAAGTGTCTCTCAAGGCTCGGACATTATTGGGGAGACAGGATGGAGGCCCTGGTCTTCTGATGACAGAGCTGGGCATAAATTGGGGTGACAGCACCGAGACAAGCACGGCTCTAGGAAAGCGGCCTGGGAGTGATTTCCAAGGGAGCTTCCGGTAGGTGCCAGTCCTCAGAGCACTGTCTGCATCGGTCTGCAGCAGCACTTGTCAGAAGGAGGCCCAGGGAGGAGGAGGGGAAGGCTGGGCTGGCTCTTCCTCCCTTCCTCCTTCCTTCCTTCCTTCTTCCCTTCCTTCTCTCTCTTCCTTCCCTGCTTCCTTCCATCCTTTCTCCTGTCCTCCACCTCTTCTTCCCCCTTCTTTCCCTCCCTCTGTCCCTCTCTCTGTCCCTCTCACAGGCTCGGGTGGGGAGCGATGGATCCTGTGGCTTTTCTTGGAGTTATTAGGATTCTAGCTACGTGCTGGCATCACATTTAATCCCAAAACAGGTTTCCTTCTCTTGATTTTCAAAGCGGGAGTTGGGAAAGATGTTCATAAATACAGTGGAGAATGCAAAAAGACAGAATCCACAGAAAAGCAGAAAATGTAATTTGGGGGAAAAAAAAAAACTACTGAAAAAACAATAAAAGCCAAAGCCACAACTGTACCTCCCACTGCCTTTCTTGTTTTAGATTCTGTCTTTAAAGTTATGTTGTTATTCTTGTGACAGAGAATGCCAGCAGGTGCTGCTGGCAGCTGTTTAAAAACAGTGTCAAGAACATCTTTCAGAAAGGTAGACTCGAGGCAGGAGGCGGTGATGGAGGAAACAGGGTGAGGGTAGGTGGCCCCACATCCGCAGAGAAGCCAGCTAAGGAGTGAAGTGCTGTACTGGGAATCGCGGTGTTATTTTGTACAAAATCCTTCCTGAAAGAAGGCAGGGGGAGGGACAAGAGACATTTTCTAGTTTTTTTTACTTTTGAAAGAATTTTGAACTAGAATTATGGCAGCTTGCTATCTTTAGGCAAATATCTTAGCTCCTCCGAGACATCTCCCACTTTCTCCTTTATTGCTAGTGACTGTCAAGAGGATTAAATAAAAGGACCTGGAGACCTTGCAGATGGATCCCAGCAGACTTTGGGGTGATTAGCCCTGTAATTATCCCACATCTGGAAGAGGTAATGGCTCCCAGACTGGCAGGGTATGTCAGTGACCGGCAAGGAAAAGTTTTTTCTTACCTGGCCTGGAGAGGGGCCCGTGTGGTATGCAAGGGAGACGGGCAGCCGGAGGCTGGGACTGGAACGACGGATGCAGCCCCTGCAGAGCCCTGGCCCCAAATACATGCCAAAGAAAACCCATGTACACGCAAGACCAGAAATGCTGCTCTGCTATATTTCTGCTCAGTCTTCTAAAATTGACCTCAGGGTCACAGACCTAAAGACTGTGTGAGCCAGACTCTTCTCTGGAGCCAGGCAACCAGTGATCGCCTGGGATACACAAGGCCCAGACCTCCTTCCCCTGATGCTCTACCTCCTGCTGGGCAGGGACCCAGGGCAAGAAGTTTCCACCAACTATTTTCCCCACCCGGAGGGCACTGCCAGGCCACACACTATACCGGGGTAGAACCCGCAAGTTCCTTCACGTTCACACCATTTCTTTCTTTGTAAACATCACATTCATGCCACGTGTCACTGATGGGGAGGGTACAGGCTCTTGGCAGCATTTAAAGCACAGAACTGTTGCTGCCTGGACCACAGGACACACGGGCAGGTACACAGCGACTGGCAGCCAGCTGGGGTGGGAGGGCACGGAGGAGCACACTAGCCTCCTCTGATGCCTGTGCAGGGCTTGCCAGGCGCATCCCACACGGGCCTCACTCACCCTGCAGCAGGACCTTGCATAGTAGGGAAGGCGGTTCTCAATACCTCCACTCCCTGAGACGAGAGAACTGCGTAACACCCCCAAGAGCAACAGCTGCAGAGCTGGGGCCAGGGCTGGCCTCACTTCCTGCACTGGGTGTTGTGCCACTGCCTGCCACGCCCCAGGGTGTTCCTGGGAAAGGTGCCCTCCATCCTGTCTCCAAGGGGAGAGAGAAGGAGGCAAACCCTTTACAGAGCTGGGCATGGCCCAGGGTGTGCAGTGCCTGCCTGGCACGAGCAAGGCCCCGTCCCATTCCCAGCACCACAAAGTAGCTACAGTATCGTGTTTACCCCGCCTTCACCCAGAGCCAACAGGCCACACCTAATGAGGGTTCAAGGACGACTGAACCACTTTGACCTGAGGGTGACTTGAAGGACGCAGCGGGAGATGGAGGACGGCGGGGTCTATGGAGCTCTGAGCCGCAGAACTGGGATTTAGGCCTAAGCGGCTCTGCTGTACAATGGAGTAATCCACCACCATCTCCGTTCAAGCCACTTCCAAAAGGAGATAAGAGAGCTCACCTCGGCAGCTGCAGGGAACCGGAGAGGGGCGGGAAAGTGCGCTGGCTGTGTGCGCATGCGCAGAGGCAGGGCCGAGAGGTCACCGGGTCAAGCGGAAGTTCCCACCAGGGGCTTTCCTGGGGCGTCCTGGGTAGTCCTGCCCTGGAGCCCTGTGGTGCAGGACCGGAAGATTGGCCCTTCTGATGAGGCAGCGCTCAGGACCAGGCCCTCTGGGCTGTATGGGCAGCAGGAGGAAAATGGCAGCGGGGAGGGTATCTATTAGGAGTGGGCCATGAAGTTTCCTCAGCCAGGACCCGGATGATTTCAGGATACATCTGCCGCTAACTCTTCATACCGCCTGCTCTCTGTTGCGTGGAGGGTTCGAGCTGAGACTGGTGACTGCACACAGGTTAGGCTGGGGAGCAGTTGGCAGCTGGCTTACTGCAAAGGGGACAAAGAGAGGCCTTGTGGGATGATCCAGGAGCCTTGCTGACATGGACACAGCACCCCGCAGGAGGCAGAGCAGAAAGGAGGTGCAGCTTAGCTGTGCTGGGACCACCGAGGCGGACACTGACCCCTGCTCCTCATCTCTGAGAGCCCCCGGGAAGCGAGCCCTGGGCGGAGGTGGGAGGACGAGCACGTAGACTTCCATTTCTTGAGAGCTCTGCCAAGCACCGTGTTCAAAGAGGAACACCTCTGGCCTTATTGAATTTTCCAGAGCAACTCCACAAGGTAGGTCTCATCATTTTCATTTTGCAGCGAGAGAAACCAATGTTTGATAAGCTGAACTGATTTCCCAACATCATCTACTTAGTAGGTGGCAAAGACCAGGTTTGAAGCAAGATGGTGTGGTCCAGGAGTCCGCCCCTCCTTCCCCTGCACACGCTGTCCCTGCCCGAACAGCCCACCAGCCAGACGCCACAAAGAAAAGCCCACGCCTCCCACAGCACACAGTAAATCAGCAGAGGAGCTGGAGGCTGGCAGAGATCTTTATCAAGCGCTCAGGAGCAGGCGAAAAATCTCCACCCTCCTCCAAGCCAGAGGGTTGTGTGTGAATAAGATGAGAAGCCTACTGGATAGGGGAGGGTGGACTCTGAGCTAAAATCGCCAACCACCCACTGCATACCTGGACCTAAGGGGTATCTCCATCGTGGGAGCATATGGATGGGTGGGGCAAGCACGTCACATACTTGGTGGCATTTGTGAGCTGTGCATCCTCCTGAACGCATGCTTTTTCCTCCCTTATTTATTTTTTGCGTCTCTTCCCCAGCCTCGTGCAGGGCACTCAGGTTGCTCAGTGGAGGAGGACACTCGAGGGCTGGACACTTGGGTTTGCTTTTCACACCTACCAAGCTGCCCATCAGCACAACCCACATGAGCAAAGGGGAAAATAATGTCTTAGTTTTCTTCTTTGAAAGATGAAGAGCCTTGGAGGCTGCAATGCACGGTAGCTGGGAGTGTTAGATCAGAATGTGGCACCTGGTCAGAATGTGGCACCTGGTGGGCACAGGCTGTTGTCAGCAGTAGGTGCCCATTTCCTCTAACCTTAGCACTATACATATCGTGGGTCAGAGAGTTCTCTGCTGTGTGGCTCCGTGCTTTATGGAGTATTTATTTTAGTGGCTTCCCTGGTCTCTGTCTGTTAGATGCCCTAGACTTAAGAATCAAGACAGTCTCGGGTTGTGCCCCCTGTAAGAACTGCTGGTTCAATGTAATTAGTGCTGATATAAGCACCGCACTGAGTACACACCAAAAGCACATAACAGGCACCTACAATTAATAGGCATTCTTTTCTGAATGAGTGGACATAATGAATGAGCATGCTGTGTAGTAAGTAAGGGGTTTCCCACTCCAAATCTCGGGGGAGGCGTTCAGTCTATGCACCTTAGGGCACTTGAAGGTGGAGGGAATCACAGAGGATGCTGCAGGGCACCTCCTGCCCATTTCCCCCGGTCTCTGCTCCAGCTGTGTTATGTGCACACCTGGCATCTACTGGGATTTGCAGAGGAGGTGGTGACAGGTGAACGAGGCCGGTGCTAAGTGAGGCTGAAGGATGCCCCCCCGGGAAGTGCTGTCCCCAGGGATGGGGCTCAGCAGTGACAGCTGGCTCTCTGCAGGAGCTATGACTGCCTGAATCATGTGGACCCCAAGAGCCCACATGCTGCCCTGCAGGAGCAGGCCAGGGACTCCTGGGGGCCTCTCCCCGGAACACAGTGAGCCAGGCCCGCAGGACCGGGATTCTGCAGAACCGGACCTGGAGGTTGCTCCTGTCCTGTGAGCACTTCCTTTCTTTTCTACCCACTTTCCCCCGCTCTTTAAACTTTCACCGCATGTCTCTTAGGCCAGGGCTTTTGGGACTGCTAGGTGTGCTCAAAAAGGGAGAACGAAAACGGAAAGGACAGTTACAACCCACGTAATAATCAGTGACGTTCACTGGGTGCGTCCTCTGTTTTGGACAGTGGTCTGTTCAGTCCTCATGCAGTAACTATTATTTCCAGTCTGCAGGGAAGGATGGAGGCACAGAGAGGCAGGCAGCCCACATGGGCACACAGATGTCACAGGGTGAGGGGTGGAGTCAGGCATTTTGGTGCAGACCCTTCTCAGCCCTGTGTCCTCCTGTTCTGGTGGCCTTGTTGCTGATATGCTGTGATACCACTAGAGTGGTCACCAGGGTGGGTGCAGGGGTAGAGGGCCTGGCGTCCCCAGTGAGGGAGAGGAGGACAGGCAAAGGCGGGAGCCAAGACAGGTTTCTCATTAGGACCTGAGCTGGCTCTTGGGACCCTGACCGGGAACACTCCCCAGCCCATGCTGGTCTTTACAGTCAGGCCCTGTCCAGGCTGGACCTTGAAGGCACACCCCACAGCAGCCACTGCCCCCAGCACTGAAGGGCACAGCATTTAGGGCTCAGAAGACATGTCGATGAGAAAGCCAGATAGGACTGGTGCTACTTCCTTTGCTCAAAGAAAGCCAGAGTCTGAAGTCTGGAACGCACGACCCTGCAGAACTTGTGAACTTTTAGGACAAGGGCATTCGCTTTACTATCACTTCCTCACAGCCTGGGACCTCGGGCTCCAAGATGCTTTGTGCCTTAGTTTCTAGCTTGTCTAATACCAGTGACCTCATGCAGGCAGGCAATGATGAGCATGCTCAGGAGACAGGACCTGGGTCCCAACTCCAGCTCTACTTCTGGGTGATCCACTTGGCAAATCCCTTGATCCCTCTTTTCCGTTCTTCTTCCATAATATCCCAGCCTGGGAATGTCGGGACTACAAGCTGAGCTCTGAGTGGGTGATTTGTACCTGACAGTTCTCTGCTGTATAGCTTCAACCCCTGGCTCGTGTAAGGTAGTGTTATTATCTCAGCTTTTAGAGAACAACCAGTAGCCAATGTCAAGGGAGGTAGCTTGGGCCTTAGCCAGGAAACAGTTTTATGTAAAAGGGGCAAACTGAGGCTAAGACATAAAACCACTCACTCAGGGCCCTGCATCTTACTCTTGAGGGCCGGGACAGGCTGGTGTCGGGTGCCAGCCCAGCCATATGCCCAGCATGGCCTGGCGGCCTGGAGTCCTTTATTCTATCTTCCAGGTGCTGCTCCTTCAGCTGAGGAGAGCGTGTGTGTGACCAGACCTGGCACTGCTTGCTCTCTGGGCTTCTGCTCAGGTTGGAGCCCTGGTCTACTCCTTGTAAGTCCGTTCTTAGGTTTGTGGTGAAGGGAAAATGCAGAGGCTCTTCACAGGACCTGTCTGCTCTCGTGAGCCGACTGGGGAGGAGGCAGAGTGAGAATGAGCGTTGGCTACGTCTCCAGCGAGCTCTGCACCCGGCGCATGTGTTCTGTGCAGTGCTTGGGCTGTTGGTGCCGGGGGCCTGCAGGCAGGTTTATGAGATTAAAGCCCAGTGCCCAATAAATAATTTAGCAGCTTTCTGCAAAAAACATACACACAGCATAATAGCTACTATCTCCAGCAGTCTGATGTGTACATACATTTTAAATGTCTATCTCTTTCTTCTGCATGTTTCTATTTGATGTGGAGTCTAAAGCCAAATAAGGAGAAGAAGAACAGTGTCCCCTCCACCCTCTCCATTCATCCTGCCACCAAGACAGGGCACGAGAAGGAAACCCATTCTCAGTGCTAACGTTCAAGGCCACCGTCCCACCCCACCCACCCGGCCACCCTGTGCTTTCCTTTGCTCTTTGTGTGCATAGGAAGAATCTGAAATCTCCACGAGGCCAATTATTCATTCAGAATTTGTTTTTCTTCTCCAAGGGGTGCCTTTTACGGAGCAGAGCTGGCTCCAGGTGCTGTCTCCCACAGTGGCACAAGGGACTTCCTTGTGGGTGCAGCTCAGAAGACGGGATAAATAAATATCCCTGCCATGGCCACCGAGGTACAGGCTGAAGTTTTAATGAGCCGGAAGCAGTGGTGATGGATTGGGAAGACTTAGTCTTGGCCATGCGGGAGGGGATGAGACTTACAGAGGGGGGAAGGGAGGGAAAAGAGGGGGAAATTCTGCCGGAAGAGGGGGGAGAAGGCAGAGAAACTGAGGAGGAGGCCTTGCTCCAAGATCTGGAACCGTCCGCCAGAGGCGAGAGACACAGGATCTATATACGGAGCTGAGCAGGCAGGAAGCAACTGTGCCAAAGGGAGCCTGATTATGGTTCAGCGGCCAGTGGGCTCTATGGGAGACTAGGGAGAGGGAGGGGCAAGGTCTCCCTGTAGCTCTTGCATCCATCTGGTTGGGTGGCACCTGCTCCAGCCCCAGCTTCTGACTCTTTCTGAGAGCAGCATCTACCCCTGGCCACCAGGCCACAGCCCAGAGCTCACCCCTGCCCACTCTCTGCACCCTCCTGGCCTTGAATGCATTTACTGCCAGGGCTGTGGTTTATCTCCCGTTGTTTATGGTCTGGGACAGGCTGCCTGCAAATAGCTCCCCAAAGAGTGGGGAAATGCAGGCATCTGCCATTCTGTGAAGCTCTTCCCAGAAATGGAAAGGACAGTCATAAAGGGTGCGAGGGGAGGGGTGCAGGTTGTGTACCATGCATCATAAAGAGCGTAATGGACTAATGCTAGTACGCAGACTGGCTGCTACCCAGGGGTGTCTGCTGAGCTCAGACATAAATATGGGGAGGCACCAAGGAGACAGATTTTTTATTTCTTTGATTTGATGGGGAGGGGAGGTTGGGCATATTTTTCCTCCATTTCTCTGTCTGTGGCCATTTCTCTGGGGATACCACCAATCTGCCTGCAACCGAAGCTACTCAACATTTTATGACTGCATGAGGGACAGCAATTAGGTGACTGGGAAGTCTAGAGATATGGGGGATTTATGGGTACATAATGCTGCCTCACAGGACAGACTGAACTTGGAGGTTTTGGTTGTACCACCCAAGACCTTGCAGGTGAGAGGGTAACTACATGAGAATAGTAGGCAGTGCTGAGTGTCCAACAGAAAGCATGTCCGAGTAACTGTAGACCTGCCTGATATCAGGGTAGTTTCTAGTATTAAAGGGACTGGTTAATATTCTGATTTAGTGGGACCGATTAGTGTTCTCTATTTAGTGGGAAGCAAGATGATAGCAAACCGATGATCTCCCGGTGGGAGTTGCATCTCTGCCCCACCTCAGAAATGAAGAGTCAGACATCTGTCTTATAACTAACGAAAGATTCAGGCATCGGAGGCCTCAGCCACACAGCCCTTTACTAGGGCTCTGCTTGAGGAGTCACTGTGTTCTCCATAGTGACTGGCCACACACTGGCTTTGAAGCATACACTTGCACAGAGTGGGTAGGTGTGCAGGTGCTAGTGGGCCAGATGACAGGCATGCATGGAAACTTGTAGCACCTTGGTTACCCTTAGGGTGCCCCTGTTCCTGCCCCTGTGTGCTAAAAGAGTGAGCTGGGGAGACCCCTGAACCAGGTACTGGAGAGGCTTTCAGCCCAGCTCAGCCATCTGAACCTAGAGAGAAGGAACAGAAGCTGCAGAAACCATGGTCCTGTCTGGTCTTAAAGTTGGGGGAAGGTACCAAGGGCAGTGAAAGATGAGGGGCAGCAAAACTACCTATTCCGTCCTGTGCCTATGTCTGGGTTTACATTGGAGGAAAGGGGAAGAGGGGCAGGGAGCCTACTGGGCCTGGTAGATCTGGGTGGAGCTTGTTGAAGCCTGTTTGACTGTGCTGGACTTTAATATGTAGGTAGGGACTGAGTTTCTAAGAGTTTTAAGTAACTTAGCAAGGCCACAAACTGAGTAAATAATACAGTGAGGACTTGAACTCAACCTACTGTCTCTTCTAACAATCACCTAAACACACAAAAGGGAAGAATAAATAAAAGATGTTTAGGAGATAAATTCTTTTCAGTGCATGTGATCATTCCAAGTGATGAAAGAGGTCGCCGCATGGTCACAGTTGAACAGGGCGAGATGACCCCTTGCATGGTGACATGTGACCATGCAGGCTGAGAGCCCCTGACATGCAGCTGGGGCCTGGCCTCGGGAAAAGACCAGTATGTTGCAAATTTACCTGCTTTTGGGTTCTACCACCTGCAGCACGGCTTTCCACGTGGGTGTCAGCAGTGGTTCAGGGAGCTCCCTGTGTAAGCTATGTGGTCACCTGTGTGGGGGTTCACTCCATCACACCCCCAGGAACAAGACCTAATGGGCCAAGCCAAGGGGTTTGGCTCAGCCTCTCTCAGCCAAGTCTGGACACGAGGGACACTGCTCTCCGCTGCCTCCCAGCACCTTCAAGCGGAGGAAGAAGCCTCCATGGCATCTGGTGTCTTGGCCTAAGCTAAGCAGCACCAGTAGGATGAGGGTGGACTGTGAGCTGATGCTGGATGAGAAGTGTCTCCCACCTGTAACTTTCGAGAGGAGTATAGGTACCTCCTGCTGCCCATGGCGGCAGGGAGACCTCTTCTCCGCTTCACCTTTGCCTCCTGACATTTCAGTAAAGGTCCAGTACAAATAGAGAATGTATAATTTTCACATCATTCTTGGCAAATCCCAGGTGTGCCCCATTAGCAGAGTTCCAAGGATGCCATTTTCTATCAGCAAAAGACATGCCACACCGTGGTGCTCAGCACAGGGTCCTATTATTAGCAACCCTAATTATATGGCTGCAAATTTAATTCATAGTAATGATTAGTGTCACAATCAAAGGCATCAGGCTTCAATATTGATGGAATCACGAGGCCCCATAAACAGGACCTGTGCCCGGCCCCTCCCTGGCAGTGGTCTGCGGTAACTATTGCATTAATGTCTCTTCCAATTCTGCCAGATCAGAATGACTCCATTTCTCAGTGTTCACTTCCTCTCCACAGAAACCTCTGCTGGCCAGCTCTGAATGGGTATGACTGGCACACAAAAGATCCCAGACAAATGTCTCTGAAGAAGAGCCCGGTGGCTCCTGGGGGTGCATGGGTGACGGGCCGGGCCTCACGCTTTACAGGGCAGCTTTTGGCCTCACCAGCGACACGCCTTTGTCTCCCCTTCAGAAAGCTCACAGCAAACAATGAGGCCAGGAGAAAGGGGAGTCAGCTGGGGCCTGCGTGGGACACAAAGGCTACTGCCCCATCCACTGCGACCTGGAGGAGGAGGAGGCCAGAGGACAGTGACACAGGCAGCGTGTGCCAAGGTGACAGCTGCTGGGTCCCAGGGTTCCAGGTGCCCTCCATCAGCAGAGTGTGAAATGTTACCCTCTGTTCCTCATGTGCAGCGTCTCGCACCTCCCTGGTGGGCAGGTGGGAGCTAGAGGAAGATGCCGTGAGAGCCTGGCCAGGGACGGCTCAGGCCTTGGTCACTGAGCTCTGGATTCGGATGGCAGACCCTCCTCGACACCAGAGTGACTGACAAAGTGGCTTAACTTTGGGAAGTGCCTGTGTTCTCATGCAGAGTGGATACTACATGAATTCTGACCTTGTAAGAGCTCCTTAGGGTTAATTTAAGAAACACTTAATTCAGGGCTTAGCATATAGCAAATGCTTAGTTTATAGCAGAGGGAGAAAAAGAAAAAGGAAGGAAGAAAGGATGGAAGGGAGGAAGGAAGGAAGGAAGGAAAGAAAGCAAGAAAATGCTTAGAAATCAGACTAACATATAAGTAACTTGAGAGTCCAGGTTACTTGTTCTGCCGTCGTAGCCCCGAGGAAGATTCTGTGGTGAGCAGCCTTCCTGGGGACAGGTTCTGGGGGACACCTGGGTGTGTGGGGCAAGGCTGCAGGTCGGCCGCACTCCTGCCTGGGGTGAGCCTCTGACTGGTTTAAGTTCCATGCAGGAGACACCTGCATGTCAGGGAAAAGCATTCTGTGCCATGGGCAGGTCCCCCTCATGATACAGAGAAGGACCCCAGAAGCTAATACCCACACCCAGCTTCCTGTTTTCTCAGTTACTAAGAACTTGGCCGACTGGGGTCGCGTCACTCACCCTGTCCGACCTCAGCTGTCTCACTCGAAAAATGGAACAAGACACACCTACCGCCCTCAGTCAGAATGCTGGGCTGGTTGGGGTTTCTCTGTAGTCACACGATCAACAGTGCGCATGTCTGGAAGGCTCCTGATACCGTCTGACGGGCCTTAGCCCTGCAGGGCCTGCGCTCCCTGTCTCCCTTTGCCTTGCTTACTCTCCCATCTACCCCTGACAGTCAGGTCTGGGAAGCTTTAGGTCTGTCACCAAAGTCTGTTGTGCCATGACTAGTCCTGGGTTAGGTACTCAGCTAGTGGCATCAGCCTTTGCCTAGATGTGAACGCAGCACAGGAAGGTGACAGCTGATTGGGTCACCAGCAGCCTTAGCTCTTGAACTTCTTCCCCACCTTGGAGCCTGGAGACCTTCTTGAAGGCCAAGGCCAAGAGAGCGGTAGAATTCCAAGAAGAGAATTGGAAGGACAGAACCCAGGCACATTACCACCTTCCATTTGCACACATTCTCGATTCCCTGGACAGAAGGCCACAATGCCGAGCAGAAAAGGGCCAGCAGCTACTCCAGCTGCTGTGAGGTTTTCCTGAGTCCTCTTGTGCTGCAGTGACCGGGGCAGCACAGGCCCATCCCTGCCTTGAAGCATGTGTGGTTTGGTTCTAACCCTCACGTCGTCCCTGCATTTGCTTCAAGGTCAGAACTACCCTCCACAGCATGGCAGAGAACCACCCCAAGCCTGCTGGATCATCCAAAAATGATGCCCCAAAGAAACAGACTGGAGTTTTAGGAGAAACACGAGAGTATGGAAGTGGCAGCACTGGTACAAGTAGGAGTTGCCCTAGTAACTGACAGCGGCAGCGGCCAAAGACCAGTCACAACAGTGGCTGGCTCTGTATCAGGCATTCTGCAGCCCATCCTGTGCTCAGCACAGCCCCACACGGCGGCGTGGCTGGTCCAGCAGAGGACACCGAGCTCACCCTACATCACAGTTCTCATGAAGCCCAGTCCTGCAGTGTGGGATGCTGCATGGCTTGGGGACATGAAGACAGCCCTGGGTCAGCTGATTCTGCAAGGCTGCAGCAACGGAACCCACACTTCCCCAGCCCCACCCCAGGAAGGGTCAGAGCATATTGTTTGGAGATAGAGGACTCGGAAAGCTCTCGATGGTGACTAATGCGACTGGATGCCAAAGTCCCGCAGGATTAAATTAGTTCGGCTCAGCTGGGCCCAGTCCTGGAAACATTTTTCCCATGACTCAGGGATGGGGGCAGGGCCAGGGTTCCCTTACTCCATCTGACCTTGTGAACATGTGGCTAAAAAGGAGCCCGACCTGACAGATTCAGGGCCCCAGGGCCCCAGGGAAGGAGTGGGCTTGGGAGGAAGACATGGAATCATAATAGAAAGCACATCCGTGCCAAGCTCTGTATTACGTGCTTTTCAATACACGATCTTATTTAAGCCCTACAACAGATATGCAGAGTGTATGTTATTATTCTACTCCACAGAAGAAAAAATGAAGGCTCACAGTTTGGTAGCAACAGTGCTAACATGTAGTGTGTTTCTGCCTAAGTTTTGTACACTGTGCTCAGTGTGAATCATTTCCCATGCTGTTTCTCCATGGTGCACATCATTGACAGATAATTGCATATTTTGCTTATGCATAGTATTTGTCTGTCTTCCCAAACTAAGATGTAATCTCCACTAGGCTGGTTTTGACATTTGGTCCACTACTATGTACCCAGCCTTTGGCGTATAGTAGGTAAATTATTTTACTCACTCTTCATTATAATCTCCCTCAGGAAGGCTGAGATGGTTCTCACGTTAGAGCTGAGGAGAATGAAGCTCAGAGGTCTCACTGCCAGGCTGGAAGCAGCATCCCATCATTCTGTCTGTTCTTTGTTAAGCGCACAGTCCCTCCACAAAGGCCAAGGACAGGAAGGGCTTTGGAAGTCCCCTCCAGCACTGACTCTGCCCGCCCCCAGGCAGGCGGCTCCAGGACCTACAGGTGCACATCCATGAGGCCTGTGGTTTCTCAAAGAAGAGAACAGCACTGGGGCCTCTTGAAGACTGTGCAGGGCCTGTTTGGGCTTGAATTCTGTGGGCCTGAGCCCTGACCTCTGAGCTCCTTCTTCCTTAAACCCAGTTCCCTGTGTTTCACCAGCCCTGCCCAAAAGCCCTGAGCTTTAGGAAGCCATGCTTGGGCTTGGAACTGTATAGCTGAAAACACATCCTGGTGCCTCCAAGACATAATTATATAAGAGGCTGCAACAAAAGGTGTCAAAAATAAAGGGGTCCTTCTTGGGCTTGGCTGGGGCTCGTAAATAAACCCACATCCCCTGCTTGCACCTGTCAGGCCAGGCAGGCGATGGGCAGGGCGCGGAGGGCTCTATAAGCATGCTTCTTCCTGGTGCCAACCAAACGCAGCTTTCCCAGCTTTTGGAAGACTAGTTCCTAGGACCCAAGAGGCCTATAAAACAACAAAACAAACAGCGAGTCTGGCGGCAGGAGCCTGGGCAGGAAGCCAAACTCATTACCAGGGCTCTGGTGCTGAGTGCCCCCACCCCACCTTTCAGGCAGGCTCCAGGGAAGCGCAGGGCATCTTCTCCCCACCAGCTCTGTGGAGCTGCCCAGGGAGCCAGGGTGTCAGACCCAAGGTCACGGGCATCAGGACAGCTGCCAAGTCTCCTAGAATCGGACCCGCAGTCCTGGCCGCTTACTTAATCAGCGGTTCACACTGAGAGACAAGTGAATCATTTCCACTCAGAGGAACGAGTGCCTATTGTTTGGTGGGATTGGCACCAGAGAAAGGCATGTTTTTCCGCTTTGCATCCAACTTGGCCTCCTGTCTGCCAAGGCAACTCCACCCCACAAGGGAAGCCAAGTAACAGGTTAGGAACTTCTGGTTCTTTGGGTGGAAATCTAAATGCCAGTGTCAATATCGCCATGGTGCAGCTTGGGGGGGGCATATAAGCTGGAGCAACATTCTTGCTCCATGGCTCAGTTTTCCACATCTGTACGATGGGGTGGAATCTATACTCCTGGGGGGGGGGCATTGGCCGCCCTGAGAGGAAGTCCTCAGGACGACAGAATAGCCATGCCATCCTGCGGTGATGCCTCTCCCCTTGGATGGGCTCCACTTTGGAGGCTGCTGATGGTTTTTTTTTGGTCTAAACCCCAGGCTTCCCTGGTGTGGCATTGTGGACAGCTGGTGAGATCACAAAGAGAAGAACAGGACGAGGAACAGGCTGAGGGTTGGAGCGAGGAGACCTGGTGTTGGTGAGGCCTTCGTGGAAAGGTGGAAAGAGTTTTTCTTAAGAAATTCACAGGCATTTCAGTGGCTACTGTGTTAATGGGAAAAGTGGTGGTGCACACGAGGCCAAGGCCCCCCAGACCGTAGAAAGTCTGCGTGGGCTGCCAGTGTGTCCCACCAGCCCTCAGAACTGAGGGCTGGTATGTGGATGGCTAGCTGCCTGGTGACTGCCTGACAGCCACCCCCGATAAGGTGAGCAGATGACTGTGCCTGAAGCTCTGGGCACCTCCAGGCCACAGGCCATGCCAGGCCCTCCTTCCTTCCAGGCAGGGTTTTGGAGAGTACCCCCCACAAGCGTCACTACAGAAGACTCTTCCTTCCCCACTGGAAGCTCTAGTTTCCTTGGCTCTGCACACCACTGTGCCACACCCAATGTGTCAGGACTTCCAGCCTTTCCAAGCAAGCCACGTCATGAGGGTCCTCCTCGCTGTCTGATGCCACACCAGGCAGTAAAGCTAGGGCCCCACAGCTGGTAGGAACCTGATGCACAGTAAGGAGCCCCAAATGTTTGAGGGGCACTGGGTCCAGGAGTAGGGACGGGATGATATGAACACAAAAGAGAAGGTCGTCTCATGGGTCTGTGACCTCTGCAGAGGTGGATGCCCAGGCAGGTGCTCCTGAGACGGCGTGTAGGGTGTGAGGTTGAGGCCACCCACAGCAGTAGCAAAAGGGATGCAACTCGGCACTCGTCACAGGCCTAGAGCAGCAGGCCAGGCATCCCTGGAGCAGAGGGAGAGGGAGCCAGCAGCTCCTGCTGCCATTTAGGCCCCAGAGCCAAGGGGCAAGGGCCAGGGCAGAACCCTCCCCAGCCTCCCAAGGAGCGCAACAGGAGCATGGAATCAGGCGAGGTAGCAACTTCCACAGCTGCATATATGAGAAGAGACAGAGGCGTTTCACCCCAGAACTGAGCTGGTCCTTCTACCCAAGCTCCTGTCCCTCCACCGCCGGGCCCCTTCCTGCTGGCTCCTTCCCTGCCCTTGGTTCTCTCTGGGGCTCCTCTTTTTTTTTTTTTTTTTTTGAGACAGGGTCTCGCTTTGTAGTTCAGGCTGGCCCTGAGCTCACTATGGTGCCCAGGCAAGCCGCCGCGAACTCAGCAATCCTCCTGTCCCTGCCTCCCGAGTGCTGGGATTACAGGCGTGAGCCACCACGCCCAGCATTATATGTGGTTACCGGGGATCGAACTCAGGTCCTTGCGCTTGCAAGGCAGGCGCCGGAAC
>PVIC010006703.1:0-13642 GCA_004025085.1 Thryonomys swinderianus
GTATTTATGTACTTCTGGAAGAATGTCCAAATGTGCCCTGGTGATGTGCTTAGTGATGCCTTTACACCAGACACATCGGGGTCCCGATCTCAATATGCTTAAAGAATGAATGGTAAGGACACAAAATAAGCAGAAAAAAAAGGAATCTGAAAAAGTTCCTCATTCTCCTACAAAAAACAAAGGAACAAAACCTACGCACTCAGTCAGCAAACATTCTACTCACATTTTCAAAGAAAATACAAGGTAGAAGCTTAACAATTTTAAATTTAAAGAATTAAATGGAGAACTTGAAGCTCATCTAATAGACTTGTAACACACAGATGGAAACATACTCCGTAAGACTTTTTGTAAACAGGAAGCTGGGAGTATAGCCGTCTACATTATGCTTGTTCTGACTAAACTGTGCAATATCTCTATAATTTTCCAAGTAATCTGACCTTTTCCAACTTCCTGTGGGTTTTATGTTGCTTTTCATACTTTTATATATTTCCACATTTAATCATTTGGAACTGTGCTACCATTATTGTCTTTCCTATTTACTATTTTAGTTAATTTTTATGTCCACAGTTTGATTTCTTTAAAGAAAAACCTGCTTCCTCTCGCCACTCTGCATTCTTAGACTTTCTTCCAAGCAAGCCCACTCATTTCAAGTATAACAAGAGCTTTTGTACTTTGGGAGGCTGAGGCAAAAGAACTGAAGTTTGAGATGAGCAATTTAGTGAGATCCTGTCTCAACAAACAAAGAAACCAATAAATAAACCCATTAAAGAAAGAAAGAAAGAAAAAGAAAGAAAAGAAAGAAAGAAAAAGAAAGAAAAGAAAGAAAGAAAGAAAGAAAGAAAGAAAGAAAGAAAGAAAGAAAGAAAGAAAGAAAGAAAGAAAGAAAGAAAGAAAGAAAGAAGAGTGCCATTGGGGTTGCAGCTCAGTGCAAAGGTTCTGGGTTCAATCCCTAACCCCCACGTAATCTAAGTTTATAATAATTATTTTAAAAATACTGATGACTCCTCTCTTATAAGTGAGTTCTGGACTGAGGATGTAGCTCAATAGTGTGGTGCCTGCCTGGTAAACTTGAGGTCCTGAGTTTGATTCCTGATACCCCCCCCTCAAAATAGTATGTACGAAGTAAGCTCTAAATAGTGGTTCTGGCACTTGCCTAGCAAGTACAGGTCCCTGGTTTGATCCCCGGTAACCACATACAATACCGGGAGTGGTGATTCACATCTACCAGCAATCAGTAGCACATACCACAGTGCCGGGCATGGTGGCTCCCGCCTGGAATCCCAGCACTCAGGAGGCAGAGGCAGGAGGATTGCTGAGTTCCAGGCTTGCCTGGGCTCCATAGTGAGCTCAGGGCCAGCCTGAACTACAAAGCGAGACCCTGTCTCAAACCAAACCAAACAAATAGTAAGATAGGGGCTGGGATTTAGTTTAGTGATTGCAGCATCTGCCTGGCAAGATAAGGTCCTGAGTTTGATCCCTATCACCACATTTCACAATGCTGGGCATGGCGGCTCACGCCTGTAATCCCAGCACTTGGAAGGCAGAGATGGGAAGAATGCTGTAAATCTGGGGCTAGTCTGGGCTACAGAGCAAGTTCAGGGCCAGCCTGAACTACAAAGTGAGACCCTGTCTCAAAAAAACAAAAAAGTCTTTGTATTTCCTGAGGCCAATGGGGTGCATTTTTAGATATCATTGTTTCTGTTTTTTATTCAAATATAGTATAATCTAAAATATGTTCACCCAATTTTGACTTAATTTATGGAGAAAGCACACTTTTACTATGTGTCAGATTATCAAAGATTATGTATTAAAGTTTGAGCCTGTGGGTATTCTTTCTTTTAAAGTAGTTTAGAACATGGTTTCGGCTTCGAGGTTTCAAAGTTTAGCTGCAGATACAATGACATAAAAAGATTTAACAAGAAAACTATAGAGTATATGAGTGCAAAATGAACACCACACTTGGTAATTGCTGTAGGGACAATGATGATCAATGAAGATGTGGGGGGCATAAGACCCCATGGGAAAGGGGACAGAAAAGCTGGCTCTTCTTCGATGAGGAGTGCTCAGATCAGTGATGCAAGGATGCTGCTGCCCCTGCTCTGTGCTCAACATGGTACCAGACAGGGCTCTGGCAAACCAGGTGAGCAGCATGGATGGTCCCAGCAGACTCCCTGCCCCCAACCAGGCAGTGAAAAGAGCCGGCAGCTGTCAGGGAGTCGTCTGAGAATGAATTCAGCCAGCAGACTGAAACGGAAATATGGGTGGAACGCGGTTGAGGACAAAGGCTTGGGTGTCTCTTCTCAGATAGGGATTGAGAGGAAAAGAAATGGGAACAATAGAGAAGAAAAGCACAGGAACATCTTTTATCATTGGGTCACAGCCCCAAATGATTTGAATAGATTAAAAAGGATAAAATGATTGAGTTAATATTATTTGCCAAAAATTCATTTTCATGCAGAGACAAAAGAAAATTAACAGGCTTTTGATTTTATCTTTTGCTTAAGTAAGGTTACATAAACTAAGGAACCGTGCGTTGACAGTGGGTCTGAGATACCATTGCCAGTTCATTATCAGAATGTCAAGCCGTTAGACTCCCTAATTTTAGCAGCACACTTTCCTCTGGGCACACATGTCCCACTGTGGTCTAAAACACAGGTCTGCTTACTAATCAGAGTGGTTTATAAAGTTAACAGTTTGAGAGGACAAGGAAAATAAATGAAGTCACTTAGCTCTGTCTTCATTCTCATTTGGAAGAAAGGAATACAACAAGATTCACGGCAGAGGAGGAGACACAGACCATACTGCAAACCGTTTAACAGAGACCTTCTGTTCGGCTCCCATCGTCCTTAGGTTTAAGTAATAAGTTAGATGGTTCCTAAGTAAACTGCTCTCCCATTGCACAGACCTCACTCTGTCATACGCTTTCCTCTACAGGAAAGGACTGAGCCAGGAATCCTGACGGCAGAGATCTGGGGAAGCTGCCGGGCCCCGCTGAGGGAAGAGAAGACTGTTGATCTCCTCCAGCAGCTAAATGGTGGTGGCTGTCACGTGGGCTCCCCGAGCAATTTGTTTCTATAAAGTTCTCACTTGATTATTCTTATATTATTAATGACACAGCAAACTGTTATATGGTACTCCCTACAGCTGGATATTTATTAAGTGATCAACCACGGATTTTTCTTCAAACATTTGATTTAAATCCTAAAGCAAGAAACTCTAGAATAACCTGCTGAATTAGACTGCCTGGCCTCCCCATAACAGAACTACAGACATGGTAGCTTAGCCAGAGATTTCTCACAGGTCTGCACTGTGTGTGCACGTGGCTGTTCTGTGAGTGCAGGGTGAGAGAGCTCTCTGTGTTCTCTCCCTCTTCTTATAAAAAGTACCAGTCCCATCAGGGTAGGTTCCCACCCGAGTGATCTTATTTAACCTTAATTAATGCTGTCAAGGTCCTATATCCAAATACATTGATGCTTCAGTTTACAAATGTAATTCATTTCATATTTCTAGTCATGAATCAAATTGGTCATGAACCGAATCAAATTTTCCTATAAGTGTCAATGAAATAAGGTTAATCTGTTCTAAACTACATGTGTTTTTTTAACCACAAAAATATGAAACAAAATATAGTATAGTAGAAAATGAAGAGAGAGAACACTAACCCTATTTAACTCATTCTTGCTCTACAAATATATTCTTGCCACCTTCATGACCATTCTGCATTGTTTTACTACCATGTTTGCTCTGCACTTTCTCTGGAGCCATGGTGGAGTGGATAATACTGTATAGTATGTGCTAAAACCCACACAAGATGCTTCACAGCAAGTGTGTGCAGGTCTGTCTGGAACTGTAATCTCAACTAGAGGAAGCCACAACTGTGTGTCACAATGGGCAAGATGACTGGTCATGTTTGTCCTGATGCAGTTTGAAGAAAAGCAAAATTGTCCTGAATGCTTCTGTCTATAAACCAAATTGTTTGTGAACAGAGCATTTGTGAACTGAGTTATTACTGTATAGTTAGAAGGGGTTAAGGCTTCATGTAAATTTTGAGAAACACAACTCAGTCCATCACAACTACCTAGAAATATCTGTATATGATTTTTCAGTTTGCTAACATAACAGATCAAAACTATGTTAAACTCAGCCCTTTATAAGACACATCTACAATTCAGTACATTTAGCAAAAATGAGCAGTTTTTGATATGTATTTTATTTCTTTTTCTTAAAGCACAATCTTCGTAGGATTGGGAATAAAAGATGAATAAGCTACAACACAGTCCTTGGGGAGTTTATAATTTTATAATGAAAAACCCAAAAGCAGATAATATAAATAAAATGATAGATCTGCTGCAATCATTAAGAATATGAGTTTGGAGTAAGAAAGACTAGTTAAAGTCTCAGGTCCATGGCTATAGCTCTTGGCTCAATTACTTAACATCTCCAAGATTTACCAGCCATCACTACTGACCTCAGAGGAATGTTGAGACATAAATAATGATAACAGGCAAAGTGTTTCCAGCACAATGCCCTGTAACAGTGTGTTCTCAGTACATGGTACTACTATTATCATGACTAATTTTGCAGAGACTTACTCACAATGTGCTATGGAAGCTGAGAAAAGAGTTCTTAGCTCAGCCTTTGGGTCAGGGAAGGTGTCCTGGAAAGCAAGAGAGCATAGCTGTCTCTTAAGGGTTAGATAGAGTCAGGAGGATGAAGAAAAGGTAGGAGCAATGCCTCACACAAAGGAATATAAGGCATTGCAAGCCCTTGGCATTTGCCATAAAGTCTGCTGTAGGAATAGTTATCAGTCAGTTCCCCCTTGTCCTGGCACCCTTTGGCATAGGCCCCACTCTTCAATGATCTTCCAATTGTTCTCCCTAGAAATACTTTTCTACCTTCAGCAGGCATATCAGATTTGTCCTTTAAGGACAACTGAGCCCACTGAGGAAGGTGGATGGTACCTCTCTGGAACCCTTCAAATTCTACTCTTATGAACTTGGGAAGACTGGTAGAACAGAGAAGACACACCTGCAGAGGTAGAAATCAAATGAGTAAGAGAATGAACTTGGGAGTTAGACAGCATGAGTTCAAATTCTGGCCCCACTGCACTGTCATTTGGGGCAAGTTACTTCACTTCTCTGGGCTTTGGAGGTCCACTCTGTTAAACAGAGGTGATAATAATGGTTTATTGTGATGATTCAATGAATTAATCCATGTAAGAAAATTGGAGGAATGTCTGGCTGCTGCTAAGTATTAGTGACATTACCTTTAAGAGTGAAAAGTCTGTCTTAGGAACAGGAAAGTCTTTGAGAAAAGAGAGAATATACTAGATTAGAAATATGGTCAAAGGAAAAAAAATCTTTACTAGCTGTTTCTCAGACAAGGGCCTACTATCTAGAATATATAAAGAGCTTTAAAAAAAATCAGCCCCCCAATTTAAAGACCCAATTCAAAAATAGGCAGCTGAAAGAACAGATACTTTTCAAAGAAAGTAGTAAAAGCAGCCCAGAAGCATATGAAGAAATGCTCAACATTACTCGTCATTTGAGAGACGCAGATGAAAACAATACTGAAACTTCAGCTCACTTCACAAAGAATGGCTGCTATTGTGAAACCAACCAGCAATAAATGCTGGCAAGGTTGCAGGGAGAAAGGAACCCTTCTCCACTGTTGCTTGGAATGTGACTGGTGCAACCACTGTGGAGATAGTGTGGAGATTCCTCAAAAAACTAGGATTAGAGGTCCCATTTGGCCCTGCTATTCCCCTGCTAAGAATATACACACAAAAAAATTAGAAGAATCATATCCTAGTGACATCTGCGCACCTGTGTTTATAGCAGCTCAATTTGTGATAGCTAAATCTTGGAAACAACCCAGATGCCCATCAACTGGAGATTGGATAAAGAAGATGTGTTTTTAAAAATAAAATGGAGTATTATTCTGCCACAAAGAATGGTAAGCTTGAGTCATTTATACCCAAGGGGACATACCTTGAGGACACACTAATAAGTGAAATAAATATGTTACAGATGATATGTAAATACTGCATCTTTTCTCTGGTATTAGAATCTGAAGATATAAATGAGTTCTGGAATGTATGATAGGTTTTGTAAAATAGGAAATATACCAAGGGAAAAGAGTAGGGGAAAGTAAAGGGTAAGAAAAAATATGATCTTGAAAAAATAAAAAGAAAGAAAGCATATGTATATAGGGGGAGGGAGGGTTATAAGGTGAGTAGGGAAATGGGTAAAAATGAGAATTAAATCATGTCATATACTGATACAAATTTCCCAATGTTGAGTCTGATCATTATGTGTATATAAAATGTACTAATAAATAATTCAATTAAAAAAAAGAAATATGGTCAGAGGAACAAGGGAAACTGAAAGGCAAAAAGAAGACAATTAACATTCATTGGTTACCTGCTAGGTATCAAAAGTACTGCACAAAGTGCTTCATGTCTGTTTTTTTTTTTTTTTTTTTTTTGAGACAGGGTCTTGGTTTGTAGTTCAGGCTGGTCCTGAGTTCACTATATAGCCCAGGCAAGCCTTGAACTCAGCAATCCTCCTGCCTCTGCCTTTGCCTCCCGAGTGCTGGGATTACAGGCATGAGCCACCATGCCCGGCCCTGTGGTACATGGTACTGATTGAACCACTGAGCTAAATCTCCGGCCCCAGTTCATGTCTGGTTTTTAAAACTGATGCTGACCATAGTTCTGCTAGGGATATAGTAGTGTCAAATCATTCCAGTATACAGCAGTCACAGAGACCCAGGCATTTGGAGCAGGAAAAGGGTTCAAAACTCTGAGTGAATGAATTGAGTTCTGCCCTCCCCAAATTACTTCTCTTTACCTCTTGTGCCTCCATTTTCTTAGCTTGAAAACTGTATCGAAGTTGACACTTCTAAGAAGAAACTTGAGTTACTTAATAGTTTATATGATTTTCTAGGAAAATCTAGGAAATATAAATATGTATGTGTGTTCTAAATATATGTGTAATCCTGAGAATTCCATCCTATAAAAATCATAAATTATAGTATATAAAACAAAGTATATTTACTTTTCCAGGAGTGTAGGAATACATTACAGTTATATACTGGACAACAAAAATATTTCTAGAATTCCATTTTCAGAAATTACTGACTAGCTCAAATTTGTTTTATAACATGAAGCAGGATCCAAATATTGTATAAGATACTCTGTGCACCTTTAATATCCTTGTGATTCATATTCTATAGCTATTTGGTTTGTTAGATATCTTTATTTTTCCTATCAAAGGAATAAGATCCTTAAAATGAGAATAAAGCATCATGTTTATTACTTCCCCTCATTAAATTCCCACACCAAATTTCCTATGGAAATTTCCCATTCTATAAAAACTGTCATACTTTCTAGAGCTCATTTGCATCTACAGGTGCTCATATCAAAGAGAAGATCTGGTATTTGCCTATCTGTGATCTATTTAGAGTATGTATAAAGGGGGTGGGGAGGTGTGGGTGGGTAGGGATATCGGTAAAAATGAGAATGTGTCATATACTGGTACAAATTCCCCAATGTTATATGTGATTGTGAGATGTGTATAAATTGTACCAATAAAGAATTCAATTAAAAAAACTGAGAATAAAGAAAAAAGTTGCTAGACATGGTGTCTCATGCCTGTAATCCCAGCACTCAGGAGCCAGAGGCAGGAGGATTGCTGTGAATTCAAGGCTTGCTGGGGCTCAGGGCCAGCCTGAACTACAAAGCGAGACCTGTCTCAAAAAACAAACTAACAAACAAAGTTAAAGAAAACCATGGGAAAGGTGAATAATAAATGACTCTCAAGATTTAACTTTTTTTTTTTTGAGACAGGGTCTCGCTTTGTAGTTCAGGCTGGCTCTGAGCTCACTACGTAGCTCAGGCAAGCCTCAAACTCAGCAATCCTCCTGCCTCTGCCTCTCAAGTGCTGGGATTACAGGCATGAGCCACCATGCCCGGCACTGTGCTATGTGGTATTGATTGCTGGTGGGCGTGAGTCACCACGCCCAGCATTGTATGTGGTTACCAGGATTGAACTCAGAACCTTGTGCTTGCGAGGCAGGTGCCAGAACCACTGAGCTAAATCTCCAGCCCAAGATTGGACTTTTTAAAGCATTAACTGTAGTTCAGTTGAGATACAGAAAGTAGTCACATAGATCTTATACGCAGAGCTTTTTATACTGTTATTTCTTTGGCTTCATCCTCTGCTGTCTCATACATTTACAAATGTGCACACATGCATGTGCATGCACACATACACACAGACACATTTTCTCACATGTTGCCCTCTACACTGATAAAAGAGCACAGATCTGTGGGGTAAGCTTCAAATTCTGTAAGACAACAAGCTAAGGAAAAAGAAGATGAGAGAGCACATAATATTCTAGAGAGTCTGCATATATAAGCGTGTGTGTGTGTAAATATAAATATAAATATAAATATAAATATATATATATATCCTTTTAAAACCTAAAAATAGAATTTTTCCTTTAATTACAGTTTCCCATATATCCATTAGTGGGCTCCAGTGATGCAAGCCATATTTATTAGAGGCAGTATGTCAAATAGGAGTTGACGATTACAGTCTCTATCAATACATATTATGCCAGACGGTAATG
Source organism: Thryonomys swinderianus (assembly GCA_004025085.1). Taxonomy (NCBI): domain Eukaryota; kingdom Metazoa; phylum Chordata; class Mammalia; order Rodentia; family Thryonomyidae; genus Thryonomys; species Thryonomys swinderianus. The sequence continues at coordinate 8,635 of PVIC010006703.1, forward strand.
AGCCATCCACAAAGGGCTAGCCATCCAAAATAATCATGCCGCTTTCCAGAGAAATGTCGAAGAGGTTATGGTTTATTACACAGTGCTCATTAGATATACAGTGGCAACATTAGCAATTTTTCCTTCATTTGCGTCTCATTTAAGGATCTGCCCCCACAAGCACAGTCAAATTAGTATACAAGGTTAAAACCATTATGCCCAGGAAAAAAAAGAATTAAGTTGCATTTTATGTTACAGTAATGATAGATCAAAGGTCTTGGGAATCTATTATTTGAGAAAGCATTATCTAACATAGAATATTAACAAAAGGGAAAAGAAAAGCGATGCACTGCCAGCATGGCTTTGACAGGAACAAAGGCACACATTTTGAAATAAGCAAACACTATATTACTTAATTAAATACCCCTTACAAAACTATTTTAAAAATAACATTAAGGTTGTGACATCAACTGACAAAAGTCACAAAATTAAAGTTAATGATGAGGCACCAACCTATACTTTGAAATGCCTCATTTACATAAACTTATTTTTAAACAGTTTTAAACTGCCTTTGTGCACAATTTGTGCTATAAACTCACTGAGTGAAAAGAAATAAATATCTGTTTTCTTAAAAAGACAACCTAGTTTCTCATCTTTGTGACAAACCCACATTTATTGACATTTAATAAGTTATAATTCGCAGCTATAACTAGAAGACAGTCAAGAGGGCAGATCTTAGAGTAAGTTACAAATATTAAAATGAATACTGCTAGTCAATAAATAGCTAATGGGTTTTGCTAAATTAGAAGGATAAACAATTGTAGCAAAGAGATTTCTAAAGTTCTGATGGGACTACCATTGATAAAATGTTACAACTCATTAGAGTCAGAAGGATAATATTCTAAAGATATTTCCTGTATCTTTACAGTGACTATTCAAGGATCTCTTGCTTTCATTAATGAAAAATTACTGGGTATGAGTCATATATCAGATCCTATGATAGAGAATTCACGGGTGGGGGGAGGGGACAGCAGTTCTGTCTCAAGCTCAGGGTGAGATCAGGAAAGGACTGGACAGGAAACCAGGACACAGCAAGAAAGTACAGTGACTTCCAAAGAAGGATTGTACCCAGTGAAAACTGGGAGGGAGGGGGAAGAATACACAAGATTGTGGAGAAGTGGAAATAGAGTCAGCTGGAGATTATTAATTTCAGATTACCAAAATATAGAATTTTAAGGAATTTCTTTTAAAAGTTTATCCAAGTCAGAAGAAAATACCCTCAAATTGGACTTGATAGACATTATGCAATAATGTCAGCAAGAAAGTTCTAAAACAGTTCACATCATATTTTAATTTTTGAAAAGGTATATTAAGGAGAACATTTCCTGGTCAGGGCTACATATAGTCAATCAAATTTTAGAGTGGATGAATATATTATCCATTTAATGGTAATTTTAAGTCTGACTGAATAATTTGCCATGACTAAGATTTGCAGGTTATCCTTAATCGTTATCCTGGGAAATGAGGTAAGGATTTTTATTCCTTTCCCTTTAAAATGACAAAAGTATAATCTGTGCTTAGGAGAAACTCTTTCATTTCAAGGGATAATACACTTTTAAAGGAGAGCAAAAATTGACTCAATTCTTTCAATATAGTCCCTAGTGTAATTTAGGCATAGCAAAACAGTTACAAAGGGTTTTTTAATAAACAATATGAATGCCATTATGTCCCAGCACAGCTAACTTAAAATAGATCAATTTTACCATGGTGCAAATGGCATACAGTAGAAATCATATTCTGAGTTGAAAATTTTGAACAGAAGCCAAGGTTTTACTGTTTGAAAATGGTACTAAATTAGTAATGATCACCATTTCTACAGCCAACAAGCATCCAAAGTAAACACTTTTTCTTACTGACACTGTATAACTCAGTACTTTCCAGTTTGGGGTAGCAAGGATTTTACAAATTTTTCAGAGTAAGTAAATTCTCCACAGAGGTTAGCTGTTTTCCCCCTTCACAAAGTGTCTAAGGAAAATCATTCTCTTCTGGATAAAAGTATGTAATAAAAATTTCTTTATATTCATTGATATTATAAAAATTATTATTATTTTTTTTTATGAGACAGGGTCTCCCTTTGTAGTTCAGGCTGGCTCTGAGCTTACTATGTAGCCCAGGCAAGCCTGAAACTCAGCAATCCTCCTGCCTCTGCCTCCGGAGTGCTGGGATGACAGGCGTGAGCCACCACGCCCAGCACTGTGGTATGTGGTATTGATTGCTGGTGGGCGTGAGTCTCCACGCCCAGCATCATATGTGGTTACTGGAGATTGAACTCAGGACTTTGCACTTGAGAGGCAGGTGCCGGAACCACTGAGCTAACCCTCTGGCCCCTATAAAAATTATTTAATGATCATCAGATGTTTAGACTGGCAGTTACAAATGTATCTAATAAAACAGAAAAGTAATTATTACTTTATATGTAAAATGCTTGATACACATTTCTTTGTTTTTTTTCAGTACTGGGGATCGAACTTGGGCCCTTGTGTGTCCAAGGTTGGTGCAGTTCCACTTGAGCTAAATCCCTAGCCCTAAACAGATTGCTTTTTTAAGGGGGATGGGAGAAGAGAAGGAGGAGCCCTGGGTATAAGGAAACTGGCACACTTCCCTCTCCTCTCCCGGCCTAGCTTCCTTCCCTGGCCCAGGCAGCCTTGAAAGGCAGCTGCTTCCCATGCACATCAACGAGCCCCCAGCACTCTGAGTACTGGGATTATAGGCACGAGCCACCACGCCTGGCTTAAATACCAGTCCTTAAAAATCAGACCACAAGGTATGGCACTAAACGCCAGTGTAACCTACTTTCCCACTAAACTGTGTTGTGAAGTATATACATTCATTGAATATAAATTTACAGGAATGTACTAGATACAGAAGAAAAGGCAACCACATGGTTGGTCCCTGACTTCAGGAGCTTTATAAATCAATAAGAGAATTATAAAATTAAAAAATGCTAAAGAAAGATTTAAAATGGGTGGATATATTCAGTAGTTTATCGAGAGTTTCAAGTTACTTCATCTTCCACTTAATTGCTCCTGAGGAAGACTAACTTTTTTTTTGCAATTGAATTCTTTATTGGTACATTTTACATATTGCTCACAACCATACTCAACATTGGGGAATTTGTATCAGTATATGACATGAGTTAATTCTCATTTTTACCTACATCCCAACCCACCCACAATACACATGTGCTTTCTTTCTTTTTTCAAATCATATTTATTCTTTCCCATACCACATTCCCTTTCAGTATTTCCTATTTCACGAAATCTATCATACATTCTAGAACTCATTTACATCTACAGTTTCTCATACCAAAGAAAAGATATGGTATCTGCATACCTGTGATCTATTTATTTCACTTATTAGTGTGTCCTCAAGGTGTGTCCATTTGCACATAAATGAAACTTGCCATTCTTTATGGGAGGAAGATTAACTTTTACCCAAAGATATCTTTGGAAAAAACCAGCTGTCTATTAACTACCCAAAGTATGTCAGAAATACATATTTCACAATGTAGAAGCCATAAATAAAACTAAAGCCTAATAGGGGCTGGAGATTTAGCTCAGTGGTTCCAGCACCTACCTTGGAAGCGCAAGGCCCTGAGTTCGATCCCGGTACCCACATACAATGCTGGGTGTGGTGACTCACACTTACCAGCCACCAATACCACATACCACAGTGCTGGGCGTGGTGGCTCATGCCTGTAATCCCAGCACTCAGGAGGCAGAGACAGGATTGCTGAGTTCCAGGCTTGCCTGGGCTACATAGTGAGCTCAGGGACAGTCTGAACTACAAAGCGAGACCTTGTCTCAAACAAACAAACAAGCAAAAGAACTAAACCCTAATAATTTAGTAGTTGTCTGTCTTACTTCGCTGACAGTTTTGCTTTTTGGCTTGTTTGTGGCCGTGATCACATTACAAAAGTGCTCTACCACTGAGCTGTATTCCCAGTACCAGTTTATTGTTTCTGCAGAGTTAAAGTTGCTCTGGTCTATCTACAGAGATAAAAGTAAATGCCTATTTTTTAAAGTTTCAAATTGAATGGTATGAAATTATACACAGAAATACATTTTAAGTGCATAGTATCTGTCCACTGTTGCTGGAAAACAAACAACAAAGGAGAGTTAAATAATTTCGCAGCCATATTTTCTCACTCTCCTTCACTGGGAACATAGTCATTTGCATGGCATAATAAGGTATAAACATTTTTACATAGCCTGCTGCAAAGGGAAACCTGCCAGTTTTCTACTATACTGGATAGTATTCAAGTGATTAACCACAGCTTTAGATAAAAGGGGAGGAAACTTGGTTTAGATCTAAGGTTGTTCTCTGATGCACACAGCCTCTAAAAATTCATTATATCATCTTGCAACGAATATGTAAGTAATTGTAGTACAGTAATAGATGTTCATTATTACTTCAAAATCCAAATTCATGGACAGCCTCAAATTTTGTAGCTGGATAATCATCCAAGTGCTGCCTTGCAATGGTGTCTTCAATGAGTATGGATCTCCTGACTTACAAATTCCATCAGTTCTAGAGGGGTGATTGTAACTCAAATTGGTTGTAAGTCAATACAGCTGAGATCTGGGTGTTTCTCAATACATGCTATAGATAACAAAAGGCAGAGGTATCTTCCATTAACTGCCGGTCATAACTTGAGGTTCCCTGTAGTTTTTTTTTTTTTTTTAGGATCTTGTGCTTGCCAGGTAGGCATGGCACCACTGAGCTAAATCCCCAACCTCACTATAATAATTTTTCATTCAATTTTTTTATTGGGACATTTTATATATACATTATGATCACATTCAACATTGAGAATTTGTACCAGTATATAACACGACTTAATTCTCATCTTTTCCCATTCCCCTACCCGCTCTACACCCTTCCACCCCTATATACATATTACATTTTTTTTTTTTTTTTTGCTTTTTTTGGAGACAGGGTCTTGCTTTGTAGTTCAGGCTGGCCCTGA
>PVIC010006703.1:13742-53336 GCA_004025085.1 Thryonomys swinderianus
GCCCAGCACTGTGGTATGTGGTATTGATGGCTGGCGGGCGTAGTCACCACGCCCAGCATTCTATGTAGTTACCGGGATCAAACTCAGGGCCTTGCGCTTGCAAGGCAGGTGCTGGAACCACTGAGCTAAATCTCGGCCCCATATTACATTTTTCTTTCCCCTCATTATGTCCCCCTACCCCTTTCCTTTTCAGTATTTTCTATTTCACAATATCTATCATACATTCTAGAACTCATTTATATCTTCAGATTCTCATACCAGAGAAAAGATATGGTATTTACATATCTGTGACCTATTTATTTCACTTATGCGTACGTCCTCAAGGTACATCCATTTGAGTATGTGACTCAAACTTTTCATTCTTTTTTTTTTTTTGAGACAGGGTCTCCCTTTGTAGTCCAGGCTGGCCCTGAGCTCACTATGTAGCCCAGGCAAGCCTGGAACTCAGCAATCCTCCTGTCTGCCTCCCGAATGCTGGGATTACAGGCGTGAGCCACCACGCCTGGCACTGTGGTATGTGGTATTGATGGCTGGTGGGTGTGAGTCACTACGCCCAGCATTGTATGTCATTACAGGGATGAACTCAGGGCCTTGCGCTTCTGAGTCAGGTGCTGGAACCACTGAGCTAAATCTCCGGCCCAAACTTAGCATTCTTTATTGCAGAATGATATTCCATTATATATATATAAATACACATGTTCTTTATCCAGTCTCCAGTTGATGGGCATTTGGGTTGTTTCCAAGATTGAGCTATCACAAACTGAGCTGCTATGAACATGGGTGCACATATGTTGCTATGATATGAATCTTTTAATTCTTTCATGTATATACCTAGCAGAGGAATAGCAGGGTCAAATGGGACCTCTAATTCTAGTTTTTTGAGGAATCTCCAGACTGATCTCCACAGTGGTTGCACCAGTCTACATTCCCACCAGTGGTGGAGAAGGGTTCCTTTCTTCCGGCAGCCTCGCCAACATTTATTGCTGGCAAATTTTGCAATAGCAGCCATTCTTTGTGGTGTGAGATGAAATATCCCCACTATAATAGCTTTATTTCCAAAATCTGTAACAATGAGCATCTCAGTACTAATGATGAATGACTTATACTATACTTTACTCTTTGTGCTCATTAGAAAGAATACATGCTTAGGGCCTAAGTCCATTCAAAAAAATTGTTCCTGTGTCAAAAGAAAACACAGGTATTTGTAATTTTGCAACAGATTAAGAATTAATCAGTATAAAGGAAATGTGCAGGAAAAAAATACAGCTTACAAATACTAAATGTTTAATTTTTAATTTTATAGAGCCTTACTGTGACCCACATTCAATCCCATAAGGAAATAAATCAGCAGTAATACAAAGAGCATGTAAGTTCCCACCACAGTCCTAGTGCATTGGAGACCGAAGAAAAGTCTATAAATTGGTTTCACTCACACATTTGTAGATGAGTAAGCTCAGAGTGATCAAGTTACTCTTGATTATGGTTAAGTCAATAATTATAGATCTGACACAAGATTTAGATTTCTGACCCTTTACCTATGTCTTTATTATGATACACTGCTTACACTGGGGGTACCTGAGTTTGGGTTTGAAGGACAAAGACTAAATCATGAAGCTATTAAGCAGACTCTGCCATTAAAGTTTTTTTTGAAATGGGGTCTTGTTATGCTGTCTAGGGCAGCCTTGAACTTGCAACCTCCTGTCCTAGCCTCCCAAATCAGTGGAACTACAGGCATAAACCACATTAAACATTGGTAAGTAGCTGTAGTTATTTTACCATATACAAATAACATATTGCTGATGAATGTGTAGAACGAACCACTGTTTAAAATGTAGAATTAGATGCTGGACATTGCCTTTGACTTTGGCCTTTTACTAACAGTCTTCCTTTGAGAAAAACATTTTTTTTTTTTTTTTTTTTTTTGAGACAGGGTCTCACTTTGTAGCTCAGGCTGGCTCTGAGCTCACTGTGTAGCCTAGGCAAGCCTCGAACTCAGCAATCCTCCTGTCTCTGCTTCCCGAGTGCTGGGATTACAGGCATGAGCCACCATGCCCCGCACTGTGGTATGTGGTATTGATTGCTGGTGGGCGTGAGTCTCCACACCCAGCATTGTATGTGGTTACCAGGATCAAACTCAGGACCTTGAGCTTGCAAGGCAGGCACCGGAACCACTGAGCTAACCCTCTGGCCCAAGAAAAACATTTTTAAATATGGTACCATTAAGACAATTTATGAAGGGCCAGGGATTCAGCTCAGTGGTTCCAGAACCTGTTTAACAAGTCCAAGGTCCCAAATTCAATCCCGGTAACCACATACCACAATGCTGGGTGTGGTGGCTCACCCCTGCAACCTCAGCACTTGGGAGGCAGAGGCAGGAGGACTGCTGTGAGCTTGAGACTAGCCTGGGTTACACAGTGAGCTCAGGGCCAGCCTGAACTACAAAGCAAGACTCTGACTCAAAAAAAAAAAAAAAAAAAGGACAATTTATGCAGCTTGGTTTTTTGCTGTGATATAGTCAGGCAGGCTAATCTATATTATGTTATTTATATACAGTAAACTAACGCTCAGCTGAGTACATCAGTAGCTTAGCCCACCTACTTTTTGTGTGTAATTATACTTGTTTTGTAAGAGGCTGATCTTATGTTGTGTTTTTCCTAAGGCTCTGGTGAAGTAATGACTTTTGATATACAGTGTGCTGCAATAAAGAGCCTTCCCCTTGCTCAACATATAATTGCTGCATTTGTGCATGCTGTGTAAGTTGAAAATAACAATAAAAAGTTAATGAAGAAAATAAGTACAAGTTGTAATGAATTAGTAATATTGCTAGATATTGTATGTGGAATTGATTGATTGATTGATTGAGACAGGGTCTCGCTTTGTAGTTCAGGCTAGCTCTGAGCTCACTATGGTGCCCAGGCAAGCCTCGAACTCAGCAATCCTCCTGTCTCTACCTCCTGAGTGCTGGGATTACAGGAGTGAGCCACCACACCTGGCACTGTGGTATGTGGTGCTTATTGCTGGTTGATTGCTGGTGGGCGTGAGTCTCCATGCCCAGCATTATATGTGGTTACCGGGGATCAAACTCAGGACCTTGTGCTTGTGAGACAGGCGCTGGAACCACTGAGCTAACCCTCCGGCCCTGTGGAATTTATTTTTATTGTAAGTAGAATACAATAAATAGGGATCTGTAATCAGATTGCACATACTTTCATCTCCTGAAATCACTCTGAAAAGTAGCTGAGGTATCTTTTTAAATTATTTTTAACAGCTATACTAAGTTCAATTATTTAGAACAATGATTTGAAACCACTGTTGGCAAGCACTCCTTTGTCAGATTTTTTATAGTACCAAAAGACACACTTCTTCTCCTTCTTTTTTTTTTGAGACAGGGTCTCACTTTGTAGTCCAGGCTGGCCCTGAGCTCACTATGAAGCCCAGGCAAGCCTTGAACTCAGCAAACCTCCTGTCTCTGCCTCCCGAGTGCTGGGATTACAGGCGTGAGCCACAACACCTGGCAACATACACTTCTTATGTGGGTTTTAATTGCTTCATAAATTTGTGACTTTTTTCTAATTTTTAGAGTAATTGTAATTATAAATGATATATATTCTTTTTGTTTTGTTTTGTTTGTTTTTTTGTTTTTTTTTTTGAGACAGGATCTCGCTTTGTAGTTCAGGCTGGCTCTGAGCTCACTATGTAGTCCAGGCAAGCCTCGAACTCAGCAATCCTCCTGTCTCTGCCTCCCGAGTGCTGGGATTACAGGCGTGAGCCACCACGCCCGGCTGATATATATTCTTTTATTAAAACAATAAAATATTACAAATAAACTTCCCTTTGACTCCTCTCATATACTTGTTCTAAACTCCTATCCCTACTTTTCCCAAATACTATTACCAAATGAGGAAGACTCTCTTCTATGCATTTATAGTCTATCTCAAACAAAACTATTCTTTTACAGCTTTTTAAAAAAAATCCTATGACTTTCAATACTAATTGTTTATTTATATAATCGAACCCTCCAATTACTGACATGTTCTCACTTAAGCCTCATTTTTAAGATGTTTATTGATCCAATCAATCCCCAAAAGAAATATATAGTACTTCTGTTAATGTTTGGCTTTTTTTTTTTTTTTTGAGACAGGGTCTCACTTTGTAGTTCAGGCTGGCCCTGAGCTCACTATGTAGCCCAGGCAAGCCTCAAACTCACAGCAATCCTCCTTCCTCTGCCTCCCAAGTACTGAGATTACAAGTGTGAGCCACCATGCCTGTGGTATGTGGTTTGCTGGGAACTGAACTCAGGACCTTGCACTTTGCAAGGCAGATGCTGGATCCACTGAGCTAAATCCCTGGCTTCCAATGTTTGGCCTTTTTTTTTTTTTTTGAGACAGCACTGTGGTATGTGGTATTGATGGCCCACGCCCAGCACTGTGGTATGTGGTATTGATGGCTGGTGGGCGTGAGTCACCACGCCCAGCATTGTATGTGGTTACTGGGGATCGAACTCAGGACCTTGAGCTTTCAAGGCAGGCGCTGGAACCACTGAGCTAATCCTCCGGCCCTGTTTGGCATTTTTAAATACTAGATGAACACCAGTGTGTGGAGTGAAGGTGAGGATTGGAAGCCATATTCTATTGTTGCTATAATTAAAAATCATCAAAAGCTAATCAGTACCATATTAAAGTGACATATTATAAAGTATAATATTTACAGTGAAGACCAAGTGCAATTGCCTAAATTTAAAGGCTTACAGAAGCAAAACAAATGAACTGGCCTGTTTCACAGCTTATGTTGTCCATCTCTTTTCTTAAAATTATTTCATATAGCCGGGCGTGGTGGCTCACGCCTGTAATCCCAGCACTCGGGAGGCAGAGACAGGAGAATTGCTGAGTTCGAGGCTTGCCTGGGCTACATAGTGAGCTCAGAGCCAGCCTGAACTACAAAGCGAGACCCTGTCTCAAAAGAAAAAAAAAAAAAAAGATTATTTCACATAGACCTCAATATTCTACCACCATTTCCTTTAACACCAAATCTGATTAATTTTCACTTAAATATTAAGATTAGCAATTTAATATTTATTTTAAAATATTTTTTCTAGATTTAACTTAGTTACTTAAAGTGGTTTCTGTAGTAAACTTTTTTTTTTTTTTTGGTACTACTGTGGATCAAACTCAGATCCTTGTGCTTCCAAGGTAGACACAAGTACCACTTGAGCTAAATTCCCAGGCTCTTCTGTAATAAACATTTAAAGTCCAACAATTACCTTAGTACACCTACTACTAATTTAACCTTGATCAAATGAATATTCTGAGTTAAGAATAAGTTTCCAAGAGATTAATGCATCTATTTCAATATGGAAGGTAAACTTAAGAGAGCTAATCTGAAGGTACCATTAGGTTTCACTGCTGTTTTACCAGAAAAAAATCTATAGTTTAAATATTTTCATAGGATATTTGATCCTATCAAAGAGGCCAAAACATAAAAGTTCAGTTGTATTTTCTTCTTTCTAAGGTCTTCAACTGACTTGTAAGTTATAATTCGGTCTTGGTAATATATACTGAAAATATTTCTGTAATTTTGGCATTTGCCTTTTAACATTTTTTTTTTTTTATACAGGGTCTCACTTTGTAGTTCAGGCTGGTCCTGAACTCACTATGTAGCCCAAGCAAACCTTGAACTCAGCAATCCTCCTGCCTCTGCTTCCCGAGTGCTGGGATTACAGGTTTGAGCCACCAAGTCGGGCATTTGTGGTATGTGGTATACTGATTGCTGGTGGGCATGAGTGACCACACCTGGTATTGTTGTATATGGTTACCAGGATGGAACCAGGGACCTTGCACCTGCTAGGCAGGCACTGGAACCAGTGAGCTAAATCTCCGGCCCCTACAATATGATTCTTTTAATTTCTTTGAGTATATTCCTAGCAGGAGAATGACAGGGTCAAATGGGACCTCTAGTCCTAGTTTTCTGAGGAATCTCCACACTGATCTCCACAATTATTGCACAAATCTACAATCACACCAACAGTGGAGAAGGGTTCCTTTCTCCCCACAACCTCACCAGCATTTATTGCTGGTTGATTTCACAACAGCAGCCATTCTTTGTGCAGTGAGGTGAAATCTTAGTGTTGTTTTCATCTGCATCTCTCGAATGACCAATGATGTTAAATATTTCTTCGTATGCTTCTTGGTTGCTTTTACTTCTGCCTCTGAAAAGTGTGTTCATTTCAGATGTCCATTTTTGAATTGGATCTTTAAACTTGGGTGGACTAATTTAAGTTCTTTATATATTCTAGATAGTACCTCTTTGTCTGACAAACAACTAGTTAAGATTTTTTCCCATGTTGTTGGTTGTCCTTTAGTGGTGCCAGTGGTTTCCTTTGCTGTGCAGAAGCTTTTTAGTAGGATGAGATCCCATTTGTTGATTCTTTGTGCTAGTTCTCGTGCTCTAGAGGTTTTGTTCATAAAGCCTCTGCCTAAGCCAATGTCTCCAAGAGTTCTAACTAACCTGTTTTGCAGCAGGCTTATTGTTTCTGTTTTAATGTTTTAGTCTCGAATCCATTGTGATTTTAGTTTAGTCCATGGTGAAAGAGATAGGTCTAGCTTCAGTTTTTATCAAGTTAAAGCCCAGTTTTTCCAGAACCATTTGTTAGAGGCTGTCTTTCCTCCATTGAGGATGTTTGGCTCTTTTGTCAAAGATAAGGTGGCTTAGTGTAACTGGAGTTGTTTCTGGATCTTCTAATCTATTCCATTGGTCCTCAGGTCTGTTACTGTGCCAGTACCATGCAGTTTTTATCACAGTGGCTTTATAGTACAGTTTTAAGTTGGGGATTGTAATACCCTCTGCCATATCCTGGTTGCTTAGAATTGCTTTTGCTATTCTAGGTCTCTTGTGGTTCCAGATGAATTTTTGGATTATTTTCTCTAGCTCTGTGAAGTATGGTGATGGGATTTCAATTGGAATTGTATTGAATCTGTATAATAGTTGTGGGAGTATAGCCATTTTGAAGATGTTGGTTCTCCCTACCCAGGAACAAGGGATGTCTTTCCATTTTCTGATATTCTCTCCTATCTCCTTTTTCAGAGTCCTATAGTTTTCAGAGTAGAGGTCTTTCAAGAAGCTTTTTACTAAAAACAATCTCATTTGTTAATTTATTCTGCTAGTTCTCAAGCTATATAGGTTTTGTACATAAAGTCTTTCCCTAAGCCAATGTCTCCAAGAGTTTTACATAACCTGTTTTGTAGCAGGTTTAGTGTTTCTGTTTTAATGTTTAAGTCTCTAATCCACTTTGATTTTAGTTTAGTACATGGTGACAGATAGGTGTAGTTTTAGTCTATGGCAGGTTAAAGCCTAGTTTTTCCAGCACCATCTGTTCAAGAGGCCATCTTTCCTCCACTGAGGATATCTGGCTCCTTTGTCAAAGATTTGCCTTTTGACTTTATGGATTTTTCCAATGAACAATTATTGTTTAAGCAGTCAAATGTGTTAACCTTTTCATTTATAATTTCAGACTTTGGGTTTTTTTTTTTTTGAGACAGGGTCTCACTCTGTAGTTCAGGCTGGCCCTGAGCTATTGTAGCCCAGGCAAGCCTCGAACTCAGCAATCCTCCTGCCTTTGCCTCCCAAATGTGGGATTACAGATGTGAGCCACCATGCCTGGCTGAGTTTGGGAATTTTTAAGGAACATCTTCCTTGCTCCAAGATTAAGTGCTTTTAGTAACAATAACTCAGCTATGATGAAAAGTCACTGACCACCATCTGCATGGTAAGAACATCCTGAATGCTCAGACAATGTGGCTACAATAGGGTCCTCTTTACAATGTTTAAGAGAACACAGAGGCACACAATCTTCTTTTACCAGTATTAGAAATAAATACAGGAAGTTACTAATCCCAAATTTCTTGGTGTGGAGGACTAGACATCAAACACAAGGCCGTGGTCAAGGATTCTACTACTGGGCTACACCCCTACCATCATTTTATTGTTTTTCAGAAGTCACAGAAGTAACAGGATGAAAGTACTTGTCTTACAATCAATCTGTGCTCTTCCAAATTTGTGAGTGCTAATTACATATCCCTGGATAACAGGCCACTTCAAAGGCAGAAATAAGAACCATCACTTTACTTCTGACTCATCTAATGCTTTTTCTTTCTTGCTTATTCTACTGATAGCTGAACTACAGAAAACAGAGAGAGACAGCAACATGAGCAAGAGGAAGGTGGCAACTCTTCTCTAAGTTAATGTGTATGCCTGTCCTGGGACACTAAACCTTTAATTAAATTCAGTGGTCATGCCTCCAAATTAGCAGGTGTGCTCTGCAGGCAGATGCTGGCCACGTGGGTGCCCTCAGCAATTCTGATGGCAGGGGGAACAGCAGCCAGGCACTGGTCTGGGCAGAATAAGTTTCTCCTCTCTCTGCTGTTCAGAGGAAATGGAGTCAAGGGCAACACAAACCCAGAATAGACTAAAGCCTATCAATGAAACTTTGAGCTTTATGCCCAGAATGGAAGTAATAGATCAGATAATCCAAAGATTTTGTTGCTGTTGTATTTCTTTGGTCATATTCCACTATTACTTTTCCCTTCTTTAAATGTTACATTATGTGTCAGTTTACTAATGATAAGGTTTGTCTAAAAGGTAAAAAAATGTTCGTTTTGACCTAGAACATTTATTGTCTAAAGATCTCGTTATTCAGACAAAGACTTAAATTAACACTCCGTCCAAGGCACTGGTGAAATATAAAGGTATAAAAGCTAAGAGCCTGCACTAAAAGACTGATCAATCTAATAAAGGACATAAAGTAGCGTGATAGGAATCTAGAATAACAAGAGACAACATCTATTACGCACACTCCTTGCTTGTACGAGGGACTCTTCTAAGGGTTTTTGTTTGCCTGTTTGTTTTTGAGACAGGGTCTCCCTTTGTAGTTCAGGCTGGCCCTGAGCTCACTATGTAGCCCAGGCAAGCTGCCGCGAACTCAGCAATCCTCCTGTCTCTACCTCCCGAGTGCTGGGATTACAGGCGTGAGCCACCACGCCTGGCATTGTGGTATGCGGTGTTGACTGTTGGGCGTAAGTCTCCACGCCCAGCATTCTATGTGGTTACTGGGATCGAACTCAGGACCTTGGCGCTTGCAAGGCCGGCGCCGGAACCACTGAGCTAAATCTCCAGCCCTCTTCTAAGGGTTTTATAGTGTGACCTTCTTTAATCCACCCAAAAGAGCATAAGGAGATTATCTAACTTGTACAAGGCCACATAATCAGTAAGTGACAGAACAAGAATTTGAATTTAGGCAATTTACAACCAATAAAAGATTCTTCTTTCCTTTATTTGGTCACTTAGTACACTACTTAAAAGTCATTTCACTTTTCTAAGCCTCTGTTTTCTCACTAATTAAACTGTATTTCTGCCTCATAGAATTCACATTGGGATTCAAAGTTAGGCATTCTGAAATAGAGCAATGTTTTAAAAACTTGTGCAGCATTCTATAGCTGTTCTGTCCTGCTGAAGGAATGAAGAGTTCTCTAATCAAATAACTGGGAGGGTTATCTCTTTTTAGAGCCTCATGCCAGGTACCACATATACACAACTCAGCCTAAGAACTCTAAAATGAAGAAATATTTTCAACTCTGATTCTTTCCTGGCACACTCCACACTTGTCTGACCACAGGATCTTTGGTTCATCAGAACACTTAGTTAAACTTTTAACCCTGGAGCAGACTGGGAATTATCGGCAGGAAAAAGAGGCAATCAAGAGATCTAGTAGCTTTGAATATTGCCCCATGAATTTTTTTTTTTTTGAGACAGGGTCTTGCTTTGTAGTTCAGGCTGGCTCTGAGCTCACTATGTAGCCCAGGCAAGCCTGGAAATCAGCAATCCGCCTGTCTCTGCCTCCCGAGTGCTGGGATTACAGGCGTGAGCCACCATGCCCAGCACGGTGGTATGTGGTATTGATGGCTGGTGGGCGTGAGTCTCCATGCCCAGCATTGTATGGGGTTACCGGGATCGAGCTCAGGACCTTGCGCTTGTGAGGCAGGCACCGGAACCTCTGAGCTAACCCTCCGGCCCTGCCCCATGAATTTTTTTTTAATAAATTGAATTCTTTATTGGTACAATTTATATACATCTCAAAATCATGTATAACACTGGGGAATTTGTACCAGTAAATGACACAAGTTAATTCTCATTTTTACCCATATCCCTACCCACCCACACCTCCTCACCCCCTTTATACATGCTCTTTTATTTTCTTTCTGTATTGTATTTATTCCTTTCCCTCATCACATTCCCACACCAAGTTTCCTATAGAAATTTTGCACTCGAATTTTTAACCAAGTACTTTGGGAACAACTCCATAGCCCCTGCAGGAATTTGTTTTCCTTGTCAGCTCTTGCCTAGACTACTTCAGTAACCCCCCTGGTTGGTCCTTTAGCTCTCAGCTCTCACTCTCATGGGCATCTGATAAATACCAGCTAAGTGTGTCTATAGCACAGATTATTAGTGTGATCCATGCATTCCTCTATTTACTCATTTAATTCATTTTTGTTTTTAGTGTTGGGGATTGAGCCCAGGGTCTCAAACATGGGAAGGCAAGTGCTCTATCTCTTATCTCTATCCCCAGTTCTCATCCACAGAATTCACAGAACCATGCTCTGAAGTATATACTGAGGCAACTAGTCAGTAGTGCAAGTCTGTTTTCAGATTCTGGGTTCACTCTGCTGCTTCTTGGATAGTTTCCTTCTTTCTCCAAGACACAGCTTAATACCTTAGGCTTTTCACACTCGGCCTTCAGCCTTTCTTTTCTGCCTCATCTCATGTCTATTCCTTGCTACATAAGTTTGCTAGCGCTGTGAACAAAGAATCTGTTGTAGGTTTCTCTCCTGGGCTTGTGGATGGCCACTGTCAGGTCACAGGGCATTCTCCTTATTTATGTGCTTGTGTCCAAATTTCCCCTTTTTATTAGGACTCCAGTTATGCTCATTAAGGCCCATTCTAATGACCTCATTTTAACTTGGTTATTTCTGTTAAAAAACTGCTCACAGGGCCGGACATTTAGCTCAGTGGTTCCCGTGCCTGACTCACAAGTGCAAGGTCCTGAGTTCAATCCCCGCTAACCACATACAATGCTGGGCATGGTGACTCACACCCACCAGCCATCAATACCACATACCACAATTCTGGGCGTGGTAGCTCATGCCTATAATCCCAGCACTTGGGAGGCAGAGGCAGGAGGATTGATGAATTCCAGGCTTGCCTGGGCTACATAGTGAGCTTAGGACCAGTCTGAACAACAAAGTGAGACCCTGTCTCAAAACAAAACAAAACACCTACTCACAGCAATTCTCTTACCTCTGCCTCCTGAGTGCTAGTATTACAGGCATGAACCACCATGCCCAGCACTGTGGTATGTAGTACCAGGGATGGAACTTGGGACCTTGCACTTGCAAGGCAGGCGCCGGAACCACTAAGCAAAATCCCCAGCCCTTAATTACTCTGTACCTTCTAATTTTTTTTTCCCTTCTTTGTGTTCACCTGAGTGCCCCCGACAGTTCCCCTTCTCCTTTGAAGATTTTCTTCCTATTTCACAATACTTTTTATACAATTTGGACCTTATTTATTATTTTTTTTTGGTGGTATCAGAGTTCAAACTTGTGCCTTGTGCTTGCAAGGTAGGTATGGTGCCACTAAGCTAAATCCCCAGCCCAATTTTGGACCTTATTTACACTTTCAGTTTCTCACACTAGAGAAATTATATGGTATTTACATGTGAGTGTCCTATTTATTTCGCTTATGAGTATGGCTTCAATGTGCATTCATTTAGCTATAAATGTCCCTTATCTATCATTCTTTATGGCTAAGTAATACTCCATTTTATTTTTTAAAAAACCCACATCTTCTTCTTCTTCTTTTTTTTTTTTTTTTTGAGACAGGGTCTCGCTTTGTAGTTCAGGCTGGCTCTGAGCTCACTATGTAGCCCAGGCAAGCCTCGAACTCAGCAATCCTCCTGCCTCTGCCTCCCAAGTGGTGGGGTTACAGGCGTGAGCCACCACGCCCAGCATTGTATGTGGTTGCCGGGGATCGAACTCAGGACCTTGCGCTTGTGAGGCAGGCGCCAGAACCACTGAGCTAACCCTCAGGCCCCACATCTTCTTTATCTAGTCTCTAGTTGATGGGTATTTGGGCTTTTTTAAAGTTAGGTATTACAAATTGTGCTGCTATTACAGTCAATTTTTAGAAGTATGGGTTGATGGAATAAATCATTAGACACACCCATAGCACCAGTTATATCCTTAGGCCCCCCAAAATAAACCACCTCACTCATTTTTTTATCCTTTAGGTAATTTACTCATCTCCTACTATCTGACATCAAAGTGATGTTTATGAGAGAATTATACCAACAGTGTAAATCCCAGTAGTATGGGGGTAAAGTAAAAAGCTCCCAAATCACTATTTCTTTCAAATGTTAAATAATTCACTGTGACATTTTAGATACAAGTCTCAGCAAAAGTTATACTTGAACAATTAAGGGAGCAGGAGCCAAAAAAATTAACTCTGGGGTAAGGAAACAAATTAACTGCTTTTCAAATACTGTAACAAATTACTTTTTAACAGTAACAAGTGTGTAAAAGACTCAAACGCACCAATAATTTACTATTAGATCAAGTCTAACTACAGAAAATAGTCTGGAACTATGTGACAGAATTATACCCTGAAGTATCTGTGGATTTTACACATTTGAGCGTAAAACTGACTCACATTGTCTAGAAAGTTTTTATGTTCATAATGTATACCTACTTGCAAAGTTCTTAGCACAGATTGCTCACATTACAATGACCATAAACTAAATATGTCACAGGAAGAATCAGAAGCAATGCAAGTATTTCTTGGATGTTAAGATACCAGAAATATAAAGTAACATCATGGAATACTATACACATACAAATAATAACTCCTGAATTATAGAATGGCTGCATAAAAATAGGACATTAATCTCAATACTTCCTACTTAGGGGATTTTTTTTTTTTTGCTTTTGAGACAGGGTCTCGCTTTGTAGTTCAGGATGGCCCTGAGCTCACTATGGTGCCCAGGCAAGCCGCCGCAAACTCAGCAATCCTCCTGCCTCTGCCTCCCGAGTGCTGGGATTACAGGCGTGAGCCACCATGCCCGGCATTGTGGTATGCGGTGTTGATTGTTGGTGGGCGTGAGTCTCCACGCCCAGCATTCTATGTGGTTACCGGGGATCGAACTCAGGGCCTTGCACTTGCTAGGCAGGCGCGGGAACCACTGAGCAAACCCTCTGGCCCTACTTAGGGGATTTTTAAGACAAATTTTAACTTCAGCAATAGCTCTTGCCTCTGCACAATTAGGATGATTCACTATGAACAAGTAAATATTGAACACTGATTATGTATTGAACAGTACCTTCCAAGGGTTACTAAAATAAATACAGCTGCCATTCATTTTGTATGTATAGCTGCCCAAATTTATATGCAGCTGACAAGTGGGTCAAAGTCAGCAAGCTGAATAATCAATGGATTTCCTAACTGGAAACAGAGGTATGTTGGGTATAAGATGATGTGAGGTTCACTTGCTTACCAGGGACTACTGGGGTACTATCTAGTATTCATTCCAGATTTTCTCTAGAAATTTCAACTGAACTGAACCAAGAGTTTTCTACAAAATCTATATGGTAAAATTTTGGCCTCTAATTCAGTTAGGTTTGGGGGAAAGATGTATATGTATTGAAGACTTTCCAAGTTGCTTTCCACTTATAAGGTGTCTTAAAAAAAATAGAACTGCTGGGTGTGGTGGCTCACGCCTGTAATCCCAGCATTCTGGAGGTAGAGACAGAAGGATTGCTGAGTTCAAGGCTTGTCTGGGCTACATAGTGAGCTCAGGGCCAGCCTGAACTACAAAGCCAGACCCTGTCTCAAAAAAAAAAAACAACCCACCCCAGTATTATTTTTATATTCTATAATACAAATATTATATATATATATATTTTATTTTTATTTTTTTGAAAAAAAAACAAAAAACCACCCTAGTATTATTTTTATATTCTACAATACAAATATTATATATATATATTTATTTGTTTATTTATTTTTTTGAGACAGGGTCTCACTTTGTATTCAGGCTGGCCCTGAGCTCACTATGTAGCCCAGGCAAGCCTCAAACTCAGAATCCTCCTGTCTCTGCCTCCAGAGTGCTGGAATGACAGGCGTGAGCCACCATGCCCGGCACTGTGGTATGTGGTATTGATGGCTGGTGGGCTTGAGTCTCCATGCCCAGCATTGTATGTGGTCACCGGGATCGAACTCAGGACCTTGTGTTTGCGAGGCAGGTGCCAGAACCGCTGAGCTAAATCTCCGGCCCACAAATATTATATATTTTATAATACTTTTTTATTATAGATTGCTAAGTTAGGCAGAAATATCATAGGTCCTTCTGTAAGTTTTAAGGATATCCTTACAAGATTTTTCTGGTATACTAATTTAATAGATAGTCAAATCTGCAAGAGAAATAATGTCTTTAGGAGATAAAAGATGAAAAGACACATGAGATTTGAAGGGGAGAAGAGACCCAAGTTAGAGCCTCATCTTTCCCCATTGTATCACCTGAAAAGTCTCAAGGTTTTACAATCTTTATTCAAAACAATGAAATAACAACTTTCACTTATGGCATTATAAGGATCTAATGAGATAACAGTCATGAAAACTGATTAGTAATCCAAAAGTATAAAACAAATTACAGGATGAGTATGATCTGAAAATAATCCCAAGATAGCCTTTCTGGTGAAGATGCTTTTAGGGCCTCAACAGTAACATTCTTTACTTGTATGCTAATGAGGAAGGATCATGAGACTTTGTACCTGGCAAGCAAGAGACATCTCTAAATAATATATGAAAAACAAACTTTTATATGGTAAGATTGCTAAGAATAAAAGAAAAACTAAAAATGTGAATTTTTAAAGTAATCAATAAAGTTGATTAGCCATAAGTCCATCTCTAGAAATTCTTTTCATGAGGAAAACTTCTTTGTCATCATGTTTTTAGGGTGGTTTTAACTTCACATGCCAAAGTCCACCTGCAGATTTTTACTTCTTCTCAAGCATCCCACTAGAGCTAAATAATGTTCCGGATACACTGTTACTAAAATATATGCAGTAATTTATAAGAAATAAAGTTGAAAATTTTAAGCTCAGTTCATATGGAGCAAAATGAGTAATACATACTTATGTACTTATGAATTTACTTTATCAGTACATATCTGTCATACATAATGATCATAAATATCTTCAGTCTTTTTTCTTAATCTCATACCCTGTCTGTTCATTCCTGCTCCTTCCAACTCTTGGTCTGCTGCTCAAATAGAAATAAAAGTATCTGATACCGATATATGTGGGGAAATTTACCAGAGAATACATGAACTTACCAGGAAAAGGAAAAATCTGTTTTCAAAAACTGACGATGCAGGGCCAGAGATTTAGCACAGTGGTTCCAATGCCTGCCTAGCAAGCACAAGGTCCCTGGTTCCATCTTGGTAACCACATACAACAATACCGGGTGTGGTGACTCACGACCATAGGCAATCAGTACCACATACCACAGTGCTGGGCATGGTGGCTCATGCCCGTCATCTCAGCACTTGGGAGGCAGAGGCAGGAGGATTTCTGGGTTTGAGGCTTGCCCTGAGATACATAGTGAGATCAGGGCCAGCCTGAACTACAAAGTGAGACCCTGTCTCAAAAAAAAAAAAAAAACAAACCACCACAATTTGATGGTGTAGGGTCGGGGATTTAGCTCAGTGGTTCCACTGTCTGCCTGGCAAGCGCAAAGGTCCAGAGTTCAACCCCCAGTACCATGTATTATATAGGTGGCTCATACCTACAATCCTAGCACTTGACAGTCAGAGGCAGGATGACTGCTCTGAGTTCAAGACTAACCTGGACTACATGGTGAGTTCAGGTCCAGCCTAACTACAAAATGAGACCCTGTCTCAAAGAAAAAAAAATTGACAATGTATTTTAACCTATCATTGGATCAGAGAAGATAAAGAACTAAACAGTGATTTCCACTGACCATTATATAGCAAGAGATCAATGTGGAGTGCAACAGCAAAGGCTAATTTCTTCTTACCTTGAGTAGATCCCACTGACCATGTCATAGTTCTGACACGGAGCGTCCATGCTGCTGGGCCCAGCCGCTTTGGAGATAAGCAGCACCACCAAGCCCCGCAGCTGCAGGTTATGCCGGCTGTCTTGCACAAACCCCCTGCCAACAATTAAAGAAAGAAGGTTAATAGAGTTCACAGGATTGGGTAGCTCACAGTAGAAAACTGCCACAATTATGCCCAAACTTCTAAAAGTAGACAACAGGACTTCAGTGAAAAGAAGTAGAGTGGGAGGGATGACAGAGTTAAGGTGAGGAAGTAACAACTTCAAGAGACTTCGAGAAGCGCCCAGAGCAGGCGTCTTAAAGTGACTCATATTGTGAGGCGTGTTGACCTGGATTCTTCCTCACTCTTCTCTCCCCATTGTCTATATCCTATTCTGTATTCTATATCCATTCATTTGTTCATTCATTTTGGACACTGAGGGCCTTGTGCAGGCCAGGCAAGCACCCTTCCATGGATCTGCATTTCTAGTCTTTACTTTGCATTCTTAATCATTCCCTCTGATAAGTGGAAGGTGCAGTTTTGAATTGCTTGGTAGTAACGGAAATTGAAGTTGTAAGTCTTGGAGGAAGTGATAATAGTTGGTGATGATGGTAGTCAGGGAGAATGGTTAAAAACTGTCTTCCTGAGCAGAAAAGAAGCTCGGAGAAGAAAAGATTAAACTAATGATTTAAAAATGAATTCAAGTAATGGGAATGGATGCTATCAACAAAAGTCTTGTCATTCCCTATCATTTATGAAAAGCAGTAATAACAAGAAGGCCTTTAATTTAGAGCATTGTTAATTCCTCTCATTTTTTTGAGATACAGTCTTGCTTTGTTCAGGCTGGCCCTGAGCTCACTATTTAGCCCAGGCTAGCCTTGAACTCAAAGCAATCCCCCTGGCTCTGCCTCCCAAGTGCTAGGATTACAAACATGAGCCACCACACCCAGCACTGTGATGTGTGGCACTGATTGATGATGGGTATGAGTCACCACGTCCGGCATTGTGGTATGTGGTTACTGGGGATTGAACTTGGGACCTTGTGCTTGCAAGGCAGATGCTGAAACTACTGAGCTACATCCCTCGCCCCTGACTCAGTCTTTTTCTTTTTTTCTCTTGAGACAGGGTCTTACTCTGTAGTTCAGGCAGGTCCTGAGCTCATTATGCAGCCCAGGCAAGCCTTGAACTCAGCAATCCTCCTACCTCTGCCTCCACGAATGCTGGGATTATAAGCGTGAGCCACCATGTCTGGCACTGTGGTATGTGGTATTGCTGGCTGATGAGCGTGAGTCACAACACCCAGTATTGTGGTATGTAGTTACTGGGGATCGAACCAGGGACCTTAATCTTGGTAGGCAGGTGCTAGAACCACTGAGCTAAACCTCTGGCCCATTAGTTCCTTTTTTTAGTAAGGATTCAATTTGTATGACTTTTGCTGTAATTGAAGCTTGAAATACTCTAAAAGAACACTTTTTCTTTTTCTTTATTTTTATTGGGACAGGATCTATCTATTCCAGGCTGGCCTTGAACTCACTATGTAGCCCAGCCTGGCCTCAAATTCATGAGTACCCCAGGCTGGCTTCAATTTGCAATGATCCTGGGGCCTCAGACTCCTGAGTGTTGAGGTTACAAACATGTGCCACCACACCCAGCCATATTTTCTTTTTAAAGTATTGTAAGTGGTTGTAATACAAAGACTAAATGCATTATTAAATGTCTCAAAAATAAAAAATGGAAAGGTCTAGGAATGTAGGCCAGTGTGAAACCCTTGCATTCAAGCTTCAGTACTGAAGCAAACTAAAAAGAAAAAAAAGGAAGAAAAAGGACTAAATTATAGCATATATAAATAATATATAAATCATTTGTAAGTTTAGTTCTCAAATCTCATAAAAAAGCAATATTAAAATTTGTATACTAATACTTCACTCATTTATTAAGAGTTCACTGAGCTACATCCGTCTTTAAATTATATATATATATATATATTTTTTTAAAATTTTATATATATATTTTAAATTTTGAGACAAGGATTTGCTAAATCACTCAATTGCTAGACTGGGCCTGAGCTAAAAAATCTTCCTGCTTCAGCCTCTCAGAGTGGAACTATGTGTTTGTGTCACACTCAGCTTTAATATAAACTAATTAATTTAACATAAACCCAAATAATGAGCTAATCCATTACTTCAGAAAAATTTTTGCATAGAAAAAGACACTACCAACAGAGTGAAGAGACAATCCACAGAATAGGAATAAATTCTTATTAGCTCTTCCTCAGTTAAAAGACTAATATCTAGTACATATAAAGAACTGAGAAAAGTAAGGAGCCTTTCCCTTGACTTAAAGACGGAATCTAAAAACAGGCATCTGAAATGAAGACACTTCTCAGAAGAACAAACAGCAAATACATATACGAAAAAAATGTTTAACATCATTGATCATTTAACAAATGTAAATTAAAACAACAGTTAGATTCCATCTCATTGCAGAAAGAATGGCTATCATTAACAAGTCAGTATGCTGACAAGGCTGTGGCAAAAAGGGAGCCTTTCTCCACTGTTCATGGGAGTATAAATTAGTGCAACCAATATCGAAATCACTATGGTGATTCCTCAAATTGGAGCCAGCTATTCCCCTTATAGGTATTTACCCAAAAGAATTAAAAGCCACAATTTTCACAGCAAAATATGCACTTTATTTTTTTGGGACAAGGTCTCCCTTTGTAGTGCTCACTATGTAGCCCAGGCAAACCTCAAACTCAGCAATCCTCCTGCCTCTCAAGTGCTGGGACAACAGGCATGAGCCATCATGCCCACGCCCGGCATTGTGGTATGTGGTTACTGGATAAACCAGGGATCTTGAGTTTGCTAGGCAGGCACCAGAACCACTGAGCTAAATCCCCTGTCCCATGGGCAGTTTTTAATCTTTCATTAGTTTCAAACTAAAATAAACTTTAAAGTTCTCTGCAAAGTAATAGGTATTGCTCTTTCATTTCTAATTTTTTCCCCTAACTAAGCAATCTTCAGCAACTTAGAAGCGTCAGTGATTTTTTTTTTTTTTTTTTGAGACAGGGTCTTGCTTTGTAGTCCAGGCTGGCCCTGAGCTCACTATGGTGCCCAGGCAAGCCTTGAACTCAGCAATCCTCCTGCCTCTGCCTCCCGAGTGCTGGGATTACAGGCGTGAGCCACCACGCCTGGAACTGTGGGTGTGGTATTGATGGCACATTGTATGTGGTTTCTGGGGATCAAATTCAGGACCTTGTGCTTGCGAGGCAGGTGCTGGAACCACTGAGCTAACCCTCCAGCCCGAAGCGTCAGTGATTTTAAAAAGAGAAGTTCTACCCAATCAAAAAATGAGCAAGTGGGCTGGAGACATAGTTCAGTAGTTCCAGCGCCTGCCTAGCGACCACAAGGTCCCTGCTTCCATCTGGGTAACCACATAAAATACTATACCTGGTGACTCATGCCCACCAGCAATCAGTACAATTTACCACAGTGCTGGGCATGGTGGCTCACGTCTGTTAATCCCAGCACTCGGGAGGCAGAGACAGGAGGATTGCTGAGTTCGAGGCTTGCCTGGGCTCCTGGTGAGCTCAGGGCCAGCCTGAACTACAAAGGGAGACCCTGTCTCAAAAAAAAAAAAAACAACAGAGCAGTGAAATGAACAGATTCTCTGATATAGTAGCACAATGGTCAATAAATAAATGAAAAAATGTTTAACATCTCTGGCCATAGAAAATGCAAATTAGAACAACACTGAAATATTATCTTAGCCCAGAAAGAATGACCACCATCAAGAAATCAAATAATAATAAATGTGGGAGAGGGTGTGGGTAAAAGGAGCCTTTCTACACTAGTGGTGGGAATATAATGGATATCAGTATAGACTCCTCAAAGTAAAAACTAGAAATTCCATTTGATCCAGTAACTCCCTTTCTAGAAGATCATATTAATACATGCAGACTTGTATTTGCAGTAGCACAATTCATAATAGCTACATTCTAAAAGCACCCATAATGTCCATCAACAGAAGGAATAAAGGAAATACGGTATTTATGCATTGTTATGGGGTTATATCTAGAAGTCCCCTCAAAGCCTTATGCAGTCGTAGATGAGGCTCTTTAGAGGTGGCTGGGTCTACAGTGTGTGATTACTAAGTTAATTCACTGATTGTTTGACATAGTTCTGCTGGGGTCAAGGATATGATGCTGGGATTATTCATGGTGCAATGCTAAAACTAAAGGTGCAAGGATTAAGGATGTGAGTGCTACCTATCCAAAACGGGGTAGCCTGGGTAAGATATAAGGGACAGAAAGTGTCTGATTGCTGGTTGCTTGCTTGTTTTCGCTGTCTTCTGCTTGCCATAAACTTTCTCCTTTGTGATGCCCCTCTGCCATGCCACCCTTCCTGAAAGCAACTGAGGACAAACTAAAATCTCTACAAACTGAGCTAAACAAACTTTTCCTCCTTTGAGTATCAGGTATTTTGTCTCAGCAATGAAAACAGTAGCTAAGACACACACACACACACACACACACACACACACACACAATGGAGCACTATTTTGTCAGAAAGAAGGATAAACTTGAGTCCTTTGTAGGACAATGGCTGCACCTTGAGAGAATAATGTTGAATGAAATAAATCAAACACAAGCTTAAATATCACATAGTATTTTTTATGTGAGACACTCAGCATAAAAATAAAAGAGTCATATAAAACACAGATGATAGGACATAGGAAGATACATTGTTCTCACAGGGAAAGGAGATCAAGAGGAAAAGAGATACACAAGGGAGAAGGATGAACAGTAGTAAAAAAAGGAGTTGAGATGTGTTATATACATGTACCAACTCCACACAAGAACTGTATACATTATGCACTACAAATATGTACAAAAAAAGGAAAGTTTAAAATAGAAGAGCTCTCTCAGTAAACCTACACCTTCCTTGAGAAGTCATTACTGAGTTGAGATCCAAAGGAAGAGCAGCGGTCCAAGAGGGCTTGGGGCAGACAGCAAGCAAGGGGAGGTCTTCAAGCCCAGGGGCAGGTGTACACCAGGTGAGAGCGCCATAGGGACCGAGGCTGGAGGTGGACAGAAATGAGACTATGGGGTGAAGAGGCCATGGTAAGAATTTGCTCTTTATCCAAAGAACAATGTGAAGGCACTGTAGTATTTTTTAAAACATAATCAGATTCTTTTTTCTTTTTTTTTGCTTTTTGGAGACAGGGTTTCACTTTGTAGTTCAGGCTGGCCCTGAGCTCACTATGGTGCCCAGGCAAGCCGCCGCGAACTCAGCAATCCTCCTGTCTCTGCCTCCCGAGTGCTGGGATTACAGGCGTGAGCCACCACGTCCGGCATTGTGGTATGCGGTGTTGATTGTTGGTGGGCATGTCTCCACGCCCAGCATTCTATGTGGTTGCCGGGGATTGAACTCAGGACCTTGCGCTTGCAAGGCAGGCTCTGGAACCACTGAGCTAACCCTCCGGCCCAAATAATCAGATTTTTAAGAAATCCTCTATCACTGCTGTGGAAAAACAACTGAAGAAAAGAGGAAACCAGTTAGTAAAGAAGTCCAAATACGGGCTGGAGATTTAGCTCAGTGGTTCTGGCGCCTGCCTCACAAGCACAAGGTCCTGAGTTCGATCCTGATAACCACATACAATGCTGGGCGTGGTGACTCACGCCCACCAGCCATCAATACCACATACCACAGTGCCGGGCGTGGTGGCTCACGCCTGAAATTCCAGCACTTGGGAGGCAGAGACAGGAGGATTGCTGAGTTTGAGGCTTGTCTGGGCTACATAGCGAGACCCTGTCTCAAAAAGAAGTCCAAATACAAGGCTTTTGAAATATTTAATTAGAAATATGAGGTTAGCCTGATGGGCAAGAGGCTAGCAGAGATGTGCCAAACCTAAGATAATAATCCTGATAGAATTGAAATAGAAGTTCTGAAAAAATTAGCTAATATGTGTATCATTAATTTTAAATTGTATTATTCTGAAAAGCCTGTAAATTGAATTTTAAGGGAAAAACCTCCTTTGCCTGTTGTAAGACTATTCTCTAGATCTACAGTACAGTAACAATTTCACGGACGTGAAGACTGAATGGGGGAACCTGGGTTAAGGCAGCTCTGTCCCCTTCTCACAGATGCTCTAGAGGGCTTCCCTCAGACCTCATCTCATCAGCGCATCTTTCCTCAACTATTGATTAATTTCTCTTCCATAACTCAGGCCTATTAAGTATCTCAAATCCTCAATCCCTGCTGATAAAAGAGGATTACAAATTTGAACCCAGCCTGGGCAACCTAGCAAGATCCTACCTCAAAAAAGGAGTGGAGGGTCGGAGATTTAGCTCAGTGGTTCCAGCGCCTGCCTCGCAAGCACAAGGTCCTGAGTTCGATTCCTGCTAACTACATACAATGCTGAGTGTGGTGACTCATGCCCACCAGCCATCAATATTACATACCACAGTGCCAGGCGTGGTGGGTCACGCCTGTAATCCCAGCACTCGGGAGGCAGAGGCAGGAGGATTGTTGAGTTCCAGGCTTGCCTGGGCTACATAATGAGCTGAGGGCCAGCCTGAACTACAAAGCGAGACCCTGTCTCAAAAAAAAAAGGACTCAATCCCTACTATTACTATTACTCACACACACAAAAGAAAGAAGAGTAAGCTCGCAATATATTCAAATATATACTGAATAATACAAGAATATATAACAAAGACAATAAAGAACTCCTAAGGGAGAAATAAAACTGCTTTTTGCTAGAGGTGGCCTTCTTGGCAGACCTTATAAATGGGTCAAACTTCCTTGAGTAGAGAACTGAAGAGAAGTGAGGATAGGTCTGAGGTTATTTCAGAGAAAACAGGATACGCAGTGACAGGAAGGTGGGAGAATGAGAAGCAGGTTCAGGAACGACGCAGCTATCCATTCAAGCAACACAGGCAGGTGAACAAGCCCCAAACCCAGACAATATAAAGAATGAAGGGCACTAAGACAGGTTGAGAGTTTGGACTTTGTCCCGCAGGCCATCTAGAAGCCTGAGTGGCTTCTTATGAAGGGAGCCATCTGATTAGAGCTGAAGACTAACACTGCTGCTCTGGGCTTAGTCTTGTTACTCCGGCAGTAGCATGCCACGTACAGATACAGAGGAGGATTAGTCAGAGGAGCCTCGTCTAGTAGCCAAGGTGAAAGACGAAGTTAGGTACTGGCCACAGGGATGGAGAAAAAGGTGAATAATGGCAGCAGTATGAAGGTAGAACGGACAGTTCTGGCCAGCTGACTGGATGTGAGAGACATTGGGGAGGGAGGGAGAAGCAAAGGATACATACGGGCTGAATTTAAGATCAAATCTCTTTGCAGGTGGTAATGATTCAGTAGTTAGTAGGGACTGGAACGAAGAAGAGAGCTAATGGGGAATTAATGAGTTCAGTTTTGGACATGTTAACTTTGAATGCTAGAAGGACTTCCAGATGGAGCTGCCCAGCAGGAAGCTGGAAATGCTGTGGGTATATATTTGGGAAGCACTTTCATAGAATTGATGGCTGAAACAGCAGGAGTTGACGGATGAGTTTTTGAAGGGAAAAGAGAAGTGAAGACAAGGAAAGGGAAGAGGAGATGAGAAAGACAAAGAGAAGAAAAGGAAAAGGGAAGAAAAGAGAAAAGGAATGGTAAATAACTCCTATGCTTGAGGAACTGGAAAAGGACAAGTAACAAGATGAAGGACTTCACTGTATCTATAAGCAAATAAAAGGGGTCTCCAAGACATTGATAAAGAAATGTGTGTACAGTGGAGGCAGAGAATTCCTACAGTGCAGTCAGTGCACAGAAACTATGTTCAGTAGTTGCCTCTTTCCATGGGCTTTTATGGTACTCAACAAAAGTCTCTATTTGAAAAAAAATCTCTTTGGCACTTAACACACTGAATAATAAAAATGATATAACAACAACATAGACAACAACTATAATATATGATGAAGTCAGGCATCTGCTATTTTCTCACAGAAACTGCAAATCTTTTTATAAATGAGGAAAATTAGTAAGAAGGCTTAGAAAAGTTAAATAATTACTAGTCGTACCAGTCAATTAGTAATGCAAGTAGCAAAATTTAAGCAGAATTTGGACCTGACACTTAAGCTTGTTATGCTTTGTAGCTTTCTGTTTAATTATTGTTCAGAGGATTCCTTCGTGAGGTAGCAAGAACTCAGGGATATTCATCTTGGGATGCCCTGTATCCAACAAAGCAACTGATGTAGTGTCAGATATGGAAAGATGAGAGAATGAACAGCTTCAAGTAGTAAACATGGCAGAAGGTTAGCATTTTAAATTTGGATACCACTATGTAGCTCAATACATGAGGCATTCTTGCATCTTTCTGTGTACTTAAAATACTGTTTTTAAAAAAATGAAAAAAAAATAAGTAGAAAGAAAATACTACCAAATGGTAACAAGTGTGAATTTCCATCTTACATATTTCCCCCAAACAGACCTGTTACTATGGCTCAAAGAAGCTATCATGAATAAAAATCATTCCACATCAAAGGATCTATTCTGTTTTTTGGAACTAGGGATCAAACTCGGAACCTTGTGCCTGTTAGGCAGGCACAGCAACACTGAGCTAAATCCCTGACCCTGACGGACCTATTCTTGAAGTTTTAGAGAGAACTCAGTGCCCTCAAGAGCTTCTTCTTTTGGGAGAAGTGGCTGAATCCCCGGCTGCATCGGTGTTCAGGAGACAAAGCTGCCCCCAAGCTGAACAGAGGCAGAGGTTCTCTACCGTGAAGGACTGAGGTGGGACCAGAACGGTAGCATAGGGGGATGGCTCGGAGATTTATGCTAAGAGTTTAGCATTCTCACTTACACCTATGACTTAAATAGCAATCTTTTGATAAATTTACAATCTGACATTAAGGAAACAACTTACCGCTTGTAAGGACCATCACCTTTAAAGAGGCTTAAAGCTCACTCAAATGTAAAACTGAGTGAAGAGCCCACTCCAGTACTAAAATCCAGAGATTCAGAGTGTGTTTTGCTATTTTACTACACTGTTTTCCACATATCCTATCCCAATAAATCTACCCAGAAAAAGCATCAAAGACGGATATCAAATTCTAACACAGATGCAATGGGTTGATTGATAAGATTCTTAACAACTATGACTTGACCTCTAGTAAAAATTTTTAAAGAAATTATAGACAACTGAAATGAGGATTGACTATAGTATGTATAGCTTTTGTCAAAACAGGAATACTGATTTTTTTCTACTTTTTCAAAAAACTGAGTGCAACTTGCTAAGTTGATACTGTGACCAAAGAGTTACACCTGCAGGTTCTGAGCTGTTGTTTTAAGACATGAAATGGGATATATTAAAAGAACTGGAAATGTGAAATTAACAAAATAGTAATCATTACTTTTTAAAAACAAAATCTTTATACACTTGCACAAATTTAGCGTTACAACAAAGAATTAAAGCAATTTCATGGGCTGTGAATATAGTTCAGTAGTACAGCTCCTACTTAGTGTGCAAAAAGACCTTGCATTCTATTCCCAGCATTGCAAAACAAACAAAAACATTATGATGGGCTAAGACACACAAAATGTTAAATAAAAAAGTAATATACAATTGTATAAATCTCAATTTTGTTTCAAAATAAGTACATACATATAAATAAGCACAAAGGCAAAACCTAAAAATAAATATGGCAAAAGATTGACATTTTTAATCTGGGTGAAATTATATAGGGTGTCCAAGACACAAGATTTTTTTTTCTCTGTATGCTTGAAATATTTTGTTTAAAAATGAAGAGAAACATAATACACATAAAATACTATCAAACGCTAGCAAGTGTTTTATCAGTGAATGTCTATATTAGTAATATATTTTCCAAATTGCATATAGAACACAAATCTTTTTTTGGTCTGAACAACAATTTTTTAAAGGGAAGTGAGTTGTATCTCTTTCTTATGTATATACTTAGCAATTCAATGACAGTAATGCACTCAGTTGTAAAAGGAAAAAATAGCACTCATGATAATTGTTTGAAAGCACTATAATTTGAGACTAAAAATAACCCGTATGTCACAAATTTTTATGTAAAATTAGCAGAAGAACTGGAGGTTAATTTCCATTGACAAAATGACTCAAATTGTATTATTACTGCCATACCTATTCTGAGCTAAACTGTCCTAAACCTGAAACAACTTTAAGGCCCGAGGTGACCAGCCTTTAGAGTCTGGGAGCTGCAGCAGCCGTTGACATGGCTCGAGGGCCACACACACTTGCCACCCAAATTAAATCCTCGAGGGACAGCGAGGCCAAGGAACAGCCTCGCCAAAGCCTCTGGAAGCTGCAATTAGGTTTGATGGGCAAGTGTCGGAAGACAGGCACCAGGGGAAAGAAAAAAGAGAGAAAGTAGTGCGGGGGTAGGGTGAGGGGTTGCTGAGCAGGGGGAAAAATCAAGACAGGAGTTTTTACAAAATAGTTTCTGGCCATCAGTAGCTTACTGAAAGAAATATTGAAATAAAAAAGTATAAAAACCCATTAATGATCCATATTTGCAGCTATACATGGCCAGCCACCTTGAAATTAAACATACTGCCACAAAAAAACAACAGAGATTTCCCATTGAAATGATGACTGAAGATTTGTTTAATATACTGGGATAAAATTAGGCCATTTAAAGACTAATATTTTGGTTATACTGAAATGTCTTGTTTTTTTTTTGTATGGGAATTGAACCCAGGACCTTGTGCTTGCCAGGCAGTGCTGTGCCACAAAGCTACATCTCTAGCTCTACACTGAAAATTGTTCAAGTGATCTCAGACAAAAAATAATTATATGTATAGAGCCCTTCTGTTCACATTTTTAAAACCAATCTAGTCTTGAGGCAAGGAGGTAGCAAAATTCAAAGTTAGAATACAGACATCACTACACAGACACACAGAACTCACACCACCACTCAAGCAGTGACACTGGCCCAGAGCTGATGTGCTGTGAAATACACTTCCTCCTACCACAGTCCATCTGTACAGTGAATAAATCAACCAAACACAAATGTGTTTCCTAAGCACCTAATGCTTTTCTCAACTTGCAGTCTCAATTTCAATAGACTATGCCACTCAAATGTAAGAAAATTGTAGTCAGATTAATCTTCTATCATTTCTATGGTTTTACTTGCTTTCATAGGTCAGTATGTTTTATTACAAAGAATGCCTCAAAGTAACTGAGTAGTTCGTGGAGCATTACTCTTATTAGTAATGAATGGGATTCAATTGTACAGAATATAGAATATTGTACTTGAATAAGTTGAGATTAAAAAAAGGTAGGTTATTTGATTAGTATTTTTTTTTTTTGAGACAAGGTCTCGCTTTGTAGTTCAGGCTGGCCCTGAGCTCACTATGTAGCCCAGGCAAGCCTCAAACTCAGCAATCCTCCTGTCTCTGCCTCCCGAGTGCTGGGATGACAGGCGTGAGCCACCATGCCTGGCTATTTGATTAGTATTTATATAACATTATTCAGAGGCAAAAGTCAAATATAAAAATACAAAAGCTAATGGAAGAAGCCAGTAAAAACCAGCAAGTTGAGAAAAAATGATGATATACTGAGAAACAGATAATACCTCAAGGGTAAATTAAAGGGAAGGGAAATAGTAGAGGGAAATGTAACAGCTCTTTAGCAGGAAAAACCCACATAAATGACTGGGAAAATAAAACATAAAATTATATTACCATAATTTGGTGGTTCAGAAATGCAAAATTTTTAGGGAAGTCTCATTTTTCTGAAGTCAAGACTAATGCAAGACATGGGAGACAAAGACACAGGAAAACTATAAGTAACAGGGGTTGTGGGACACAGATTGGTGGTGTTCATCTTCTACAAAGTTTTCACCACAAAGAAAGATGCCATGATTGGCTATCTAAATTAAATGCAGCAGCTCTTATTATCACAAATGTTGCTACTCAGTTAACATTAAGACTTTATAGATATTTAAAATAGCCATCAGCAGAGGTAGTAAAGGGAAGGACTATTTTATAAGAGCACCTTCAAATTTTGTATGTCAACAGAAAAACATGATTCAATTTTTCAGTTCCTTTCACATCTTTGACTACTTAACAGTTTACCCTGAGCATCACTTGGGTAGCACATTTATCTACTAACTGTGCTGAGCAGTGTTGGGGCAGCTGTCACTTCAACCAGCTAATTTCAGTACTGAATAAGTTTGATAAAATGGTCATGTTTATATTTCCTGTTATATTATCTTAAAAATTAATGGAAAAATGCAGTTTGGCCACCATGTATTTAAAAAGTTGGACTGATAAGGGGTTAAAGAACAAGCACCTGCTTAATAAAGAGATATAGGAATAAATTGTATACTGGTTTTCCTACTCCACTTAAGCCTAAGAAACCAATAACATTTGCTCCATACCAGCAGGCCAAGAAAATATGGGAAGAAATTTCCCATTCATTAGATTGGCAGTGAACAATTTGGGGTAAACTGCCCCATTCACCAGAGTGTCCCCCAG
Source organism: Thryonomys swinderianus (assembly GCA_004025085.1). NCBI lineage: Eukaryota > Metazoa > Chordata > Mammalia > Rodentia > Thryonomyidae > Thryonomys > Thryonomys swinderianus. Next base: position 42,417 of record PVIC010006703.1, read on the forward strand.
CCTTCACAGGTGACATCTATCTAACCTAACAATTTTTATGTGGTTGTTGTTGATAAGGGTACTGGAGATCACAGGGACAGTTTTATTTATCTCCATATCAGTTATTATCATCAGATATATACTATATTTATATCATTCATTTTGGTTAGAATTTGTTTTTCTTGACTAAAATATATTTTATGGGATGTCTAGTTGCCTACAGTTATATAACTAGTGCTTAAAACAGTGCCTGGCATATAGACATTCAATAAATACTTGCTAATAAATTAATAACATACCTGCCTAAAAGTACTCTATATACAGCCAATAAGTGAGATATCTCGGATTTCTTTGGGTATCCGTCTCCGTAGCTCATACACATCCAAACTAGGGAGAAAATGAGCAAAGCAGAATTAAAATACTACTGTATTAAAAATAAACAGAATGATGGCTTGAAATAAAAACAGCTAAAGGGTGTGAAAAATGTTTTAAAGTTCATTTCCGAACAACTTGAAGCATCTTTTGATTCCAGTCTGGTATACTGCAAGCTGGATCAGCAGAGGGGTACAGACCCCTCCTTACAGACAAACCCCACAAGGCTCCCCTCAGCCTGAGCCAGAGGACAGACGGCTCAGTAAACACAGGGCCATGGGGAGTCCTGAATAGACCTCATTCACACTGGCTGAAAGAAGTCTGCAGGACAGTGAAAGTGCTGTCCAGGTTAAAGACCAACACTCAGAAAAACAAAAATAAAAACAAAACCTCACAGGAGGCAAACCATGTCTGGTCCAGAGCAAGGGGGCTGCACTGAAGTGAGGGTGCAGGACCCAGCCTGAGGGCTACGGCACTGTGCACACCTGATGGTCTGTGACAGTTGATTCTCAGATGTGGTCCACAAATTCACAACTTTTAGTGAAAGAGGAGATTTTTTTTTTCCCAAGTGTCTCAGTGGTCACTCTCTTCATCTCTCCCTTCCTTCCCCCTGGTGCTGGGCACTGACTGGGCCTCTGCACTGAGCTATATCTTCAGCTGTTTTCTATTTTTTGAGACAGGGTCTCAGTAAGTTGTCCAGGCTGGCCTTCAACTTGTGACTGTCTCAATAATTTATATACCTTTTTTTTTTACATTAAGAATATTAAAATAAGACAGAAAACCTATACTTGTTTTGTTTATTGAGATAGACTTCTCACCATAGTGCCTAGATAGGTTTCAAATTCATGTGCTCAAGAGATCCCCCACCGCAGTCTTCCGAGTAGCTGGGACTACAAGCCTAGGCTATCACACTTGTGTAGGAAATCCTATTTGAAACCTAATAACTTACAAAGCTTAACTGACTTTTCCTACCATCCTACTATTGTATTTTGTTCTGACATTAAAATGATGCATTTTTAAAAGGCAAAATGGAGTATAGGACAGCACCATAGATATAAACTTCAGGAAAACTATAAATGCTGTGTACATTACTAGGTTTTGCTTCATTAGGATGCCATTTCTCCCCCACAGTTTTCCTTACCAAAAAGTTCCTGGGCATGAACTGAAAATGACAGTCACTAGCAAGGAGAAAAAAGTAATAAGAGGTAAGTCATGGATTCTACCATGCCCCACAATTAAGGCAATGGGACTTACGGGCCCCTCCACCCCTCTATCCTTTGAAGTGACTTTTTTTTTTTTTTTGAGACAGCGCCTTGCTTTGTAGCTCAGGCTGACCCTGAACTCTGAAGTGACTTTTTTTCAGACAAAAATGATGGGCAACAGAGGGATTGAAGAGAATGGGTACAAACATGTTTTTATGATGTATTTTTCATGTGTACTCCACAACTGTCTCTATTTTACAGATGATAGCTGAGACTGAAAGATAATACTCTTGTCCAAGACCAAAGTAGCAGGAGAATCGGAATTCAAAATTGGGAAAATTTGACTACAAAGGTACTACTGTAATTCTAGATATCTGCTGAAGTTCTTGGGGTCGGTCCTGGAACCAACAACCCTGAGGCACAGATGTGGCGCCAATGTGCAAAGAAAGAAGGAGTGAAACAAATAGGGTAGATTTTATATTTATTATTGGTAGGTAAAGACTGTAGAGTTTTTACTATCAAGCCAAAATAAAACAGCTACTGTTGGTAGTTCTAACATTTTACAATTAGCCCCCCACCAAAGGTCTACATTCATTTTAGAAAAACACAAAACAAAACTCAAACTTAAAGTTGCAAGCACAGAACAGAGAACTCTCCTCCCCACCCCCTGCAACTAAAGAATTTAAGAGTCTGTTGTCAGCTGGAAATGGTAGTGTACACCTGCAATCCCAGTATCTTGGGAGGCAGATGCAGAAAGAGTTCAAATTCAATCCCACTCTGGGAACCCTGTCTTAAAATTAAAAAAAAAAAAAAAAAAAAAAAAAGATTGGGGAGGTGGCTTAATGTAAAAGCCTAGAGTTCAATCTCCAGTACTGGGGGGGTGGTTAGCCTGGAATATCTTAAGGTGATATAACTTACAAATTAAAAAAAAATTCCCTTAATAATCACAATGCAGGGCCAGAGATTTAGCTCAGTGGTTCCATTGCCTGCCTAGCAAGTGCAAGGTCCTGAGTTCAATCCCCAGTAACCAAATACAACAATTCCAGCAATCAGTACCACATGCAACAGTGTCAGGCGTGGCAGCCTATGCCTATAGTTCCAGCACTGGGGAGGCAGAGGCAGGAGGTTTGCTGAGTTCGAGGCTTGCCTGGGCTACATAGTGAGCTCAGAGCCAGCCTGAACTACTAAACAAGACCCTGTCTCAAAAAAAAAAAATCACAATGCAACCACCAAAATCAGGAAATTAATAGGAATATATTCTTATTATTCCTTAAGAGATTCCATTCAAAATTTACAAATTATTTCAATAAGTTACACACTATAATTAGTTGCCAGGCCTCTTTGGTTTCATTTAATCTGTATCAGTTTCCTGGTGATACCTTGAATTTCATAGCTGGGAACATTTTCAAGAGTACTGGCCAGCTATCTTACAGTTCTTTCATTATGGGTTAGTGTGATGTGTCTTTGTGATTGGCTTCAGGATGTGCATCTTTGGGAGAAAGACCACAGAAATGATAATGTATTCTTTTCACTTCATTGTCAGCTTAAAGAGCAGATTTTTTTACTCTGATCATTTGAAAAAGGTGATGTCACTTTTACATATTTTTCACTTAAATTGATGCTTGGTAAATGATTCTAATGCGTCTAAATTATTTAAAAGCTAAAAAATGCTCAGCAAAATATAAAAGAAGCATAATTTTCACCTTACACTCTGGTTTCCATGCAATCTGACCTCAAAACATATATACATGTTGCAAACTACTGCCTATATAAAAATTATACTTATTAAAATTTCAGTGTAATTATTTCAAACAATTTCTGGTCTATTTGCACACTTCTAGAAAATGATATTATTCTTTATATCGACATTCTTCCAAGTGTTCTTTTAACTAATGACAGTGAGATTTAATAATTTCTTAAACAGCTTTAACTGTGCCATGTATTGACATATTTCTAAAATAATCTGTCAGACAACAGAAAAATATTATCACATTTTTATAAGATTTAAGAGATGTTGATGGATAAGACTTTCTGATAAAGACACTTCATAAATCACAGCAATTTGACTGTCAAATTCTGGAGACCTGCTGAATGGCATTTTACAATGTAACAATATATATTTTTTTGAGACAGGGTCTCACTTTGTAGTTCGGGCTGGCTCTGAGCTCACTATGTAGCCCAGGCAAGCCTCGAACTCAGGAATCCCCTGTCTCTGCCTCCGGAGTGCTGGGATTACAGGCATGAGCCACCACGCCCAGCGCAATGTAGCAATTTTAAAATGTTACTATGAAATGTATGGTTTATGTCAGTTTCTTCCTTTTTTTTTTTTTTTTTTCGATACTGGGGATCTAACTCAGGCCCGTGTGCTTCCAAGACAGGTGTGGTACCATTTGAGCTAAATCCACAGCCCTTGAAATGTATGGTTTAAAAACAAACCTTCATAAGAAAATGTAGCAAAATACTCATGTTTTTCAAAAACAGCAGAAAACTGACCTTAATATTAAATTGTTATTATGAGTTTATCTAAAAAAGACTCTTTGAACATTTAATTTTTAATTGGAAGATTCACACAAACCATACTAATTTTTTTTTTTTTTTGAGACAGGGTCTCACTTTGTAGTTCAGGCTGGCTCTGAGCTTACTACGTAGCCCAGGCAAGCCTAGAACTCAGCAATCCTGTCTCTGCCTCCCGAGTGCTGGGATGACAGGTGTGAGCCACCACACCCAGCACTGTGGTATGTGGTATTGATGGCTAGTGGGTGTGAGTCACCACGGCCAACATTATATGTGGTTACCGGGGATCAAACTCAGGACCTTGCGCTTGCAAGTCAGGCGCCGGAACCACTGAGCTAAATCTCCGGCCTGTATACAAAATATTATTAACATAAACTCATAACAGAAAAAACAAAATAGCCATAGTTTGGCATTTATAGGTGAATATGTGCAAATAATACTGGTTTCCTTGCATTTTAAATATCAACATACTAAATTCAATGGAACTGGGAATGTAGCTCTGTGGTACCACGCCTGCCTATGCAAGGGCCTGAATTAAATCCCTGGTACAAAAAAAACCCAAGAAAACAACAACAAAAAACCAAAAATCAAAGAAATGAGGGTAGTAAGAGTGGTAAGTGTAAGCACCAAGAGGTGATATAAACCTATGGCCACCAGGAAAAAAAAAGCAAACTGGTTCGTTCACATAGTGCAGTGGTACTCAACTAGGGGCGATCTGATGTTTTAAGATATATTTAATTGTCACCACTTGAGGGGCTACTACTGGCTTCTGGAAGGTAGGGTTCAGGGTTCTTTCTGAGCAGCCTACAATAGACCTGATAATCCATTACAACGAAGTGCCACAGTTCAGAAACACTAATTTAGAGAATATATAAGTACTTGGGCTCACACTGTAGGGTGAATATGAACCATAAAAATAAATATATAAAATCCTAAATGCCCTCCCTATCACAAACTACTGTATATGCTCAATAAACACTAGCATTACTATTATCAGAAGTACTGTTGTTATTCATGAGTCAATGTTTTTTGGCTTTAATAAAAGGCAGAACAGATGCAATCTTGTTTTATCTGCCCCAGTGCAAAAAAATCAAGGATAACTTTGAAGACATGGAAAAATACAGAACTTTTTGAAAATATCATACAAAACTTTGAGTCTATGTAGATATAAAATTTATATAAAGAAAATGTGAGTGTACACAATCATTTTGGATTAGGAAAAATTAGCTCTGGTTTAGTAGGAGTAACAGTAAATCATAAATTTTACTTCTTAATTTCCCGGGCAAGATTCCTAGGAATCACAATTTATTTAGTCCTTACAACAAAGTTTTAATAGCTACTCTATTCAAAGTTTGAACCATTGTGTTTAAACCCAAGAATTCTCTAACTGTAGTTTTCTCATATTAACTAATATGACGGCAATAAATAGCCATTGTAATGCATTATACCCATCTTTCTTCCCCAGAAGCTATGTTACTATATTTGTTACCTCTTCAGGCTCCTTTTTATTATTGTAACAGTGAAAAGTTGTTCTGAAGCAAAGTCTTTGCTTATGAAAAGATAGGTGGCATCTCTCCATTGGATAATTCTCTCCCCAGTTCTTGAACATAACAAAGATTCTCAAGAGCCCCCTAATTTATGAAATCTTGAGGCAAAATATCAGCTTAGACATAAATGAATTTTATAGAGAAAAGACTTTTAGAAAATGACTGAAAATTTAAAATCCATTTTTCTATCCTTTTTTTTTTCAGTAAAAGCTTATAACTTTAAAAGACTGGAGAATTAAAGCAAACAGTGGTTTTGGAAATGTAGTTTCCATAGCAACCAACATGGTCTTCTTTATATAGCATTATAAACAGATGGTAAAGAGTGGTCATGTTTGTTTCTTTGCCAGTATATCAATAAAACTTCTGTAACACTGTATTGAATACATTTAAACTATTTCGCAAATTTAATAAAGTAACCACAAGATGTAGTAATTCAAATGAATATAATTAACTAGTATCTGGGTTTTCTTTTTCCTTTTAATAAACACATGAAGATCTTGAACAGTGAAGTCACTATACTCCATATAGTCAACAGTCTTCCTTGGCAGGATGTTACACAAATGTTTTCTCAGCACTTGCCACGCAGGGCATATAACCACAAACACGAATCTTATGAGGAGCAAATAATGGATTGAAATAATAAAAGTAGAATCACATCTGCAATGATACTCATTTGTCATCTTTTCTTGAAGAACAAATGAGAAATTAAGAAATGCAAAGAGTTTCCTTATAATAAATGGTAGGTTGTAAAGCCAATGGCAAAACTGTTGTTTAAAAATCAGATTATATTCCATGTACATAGTAGTGGCTTTCAGAAATACAGGTGCTCTGAATTCCACTGCGGTAATTGGCTAGGTAGTATTTGCTGGGAAACTAAAAGCAGCCAAGAAACTATAAATGTGATTCGTCTGGCAGGGAGAGCTCGAGCAGCTGGCTCCCGCGTGGATCACCAGCACCTTGGAGCTGCGGTCCTGCACCTGGAAGGAAGTCAGCCGGAAGGGCCTGTGCGGAGGGCGCTGGCAGCTCCTCGCTAAGCTCACCTTAGAGGTCTTGTATTTTTCATGACAGGCTTTTAAAAAGTTGGGATATTATTTACTATTTTTTCAGTAGTAAATAGCCATTTTGATTACACTTCAGAAGTTTTTGATAAATGGCACAGTACTCGTCCCAAATTGTCCCACCCATGAAGTCATATTTTCACATATTTATCCCTAAATTTGCTGACTTTTATCGTTTATACTTTTTTTTTTTTTTTGAGACAAGGACTTGCTATGTAGCTCAGGCTGGCCTTGAGCTGGTGACGATCCTCCTGTAACTGTAATCCTGAGTGCTGGATTACAGATTTGTGCCATTATTTTAGCTTACATTCTTTTTACAAATTCTTCCTTTTACTATATCAAGTTCATTAGAAGTGAGATATATCATTGTGCAGGACAACACATGATAGAAATTCAGGAAAATGTATAAATGTATATTTATGTATTTATAAAAGGAATTAATTTGAATGATATAAAGTATATCATGGTTTAGCTTAAGAAAAATATTTTTCATGTAAAATTTTAAGATCAGTAGAAGCTTTTCAAATATATATATTATATAATATAATTATAAATTTTCCAAATTTATATATTTATATATTTTCAAAAATGAGAAAAATACATTCCAAATTATTTTAGATGAACTAGTATGAACTTCATAGTTTATGAAAGACTACTACCGTAATGCAACTTTGAGAAGTAATTTAAACCTGGTAAATTTAAAACTGTACCTCCTGCCAAGCACGGTGGCTCGTGGCCTATAATCCCAGCACTTGGGAGGCAGAGGTAGGACTGTTGAGTTAGAGGCTTGCCTGGGCCACATTGTGAGCTCAGGGCCAGCCTGAGCTACAAAGCAAGACTCTGTCTCAAAAAAAAAAAAAAAAAAAGACTGCACCTCCTATTTCATAAGCCTAGATGTCAAGCTCTTCCACCCAAGCTACCTATGGCAAGTGACAGGCACCACCTAGGTGGCTGCAGAGCCAGAAACCTTTTCACAGGCGCTGCAGTTTACCTCACTCTACAGAATTCATAATATGGAAACCACAGAGAAACTGATAGCTCTTAGCTTACTGTAACTACTTTTAAGCTTAACTTCATTTAAGAAGTGCCTATCTAAGGGTAGTTTTCAGCAAAACAGAATGACCAAGAAAACTTTAAATATAAAAATACTATACTCTCACCCCAGCATATACCTATTTAGTCAGAAACTCTGATGGTGGATCCATGCCTGAGTATTTTTTAAATACTCCTCAGGGTCAGGGGTAGAGCTGAGTGATGAAATGCTTGCTTCACATGTGCAAGGCCCTAGGTTCAGCATCATACTGCACAGATAAAAACACTCACCTGTTGTAATTCTAATATGCAGCCAGAATTTTAAAACACCAGAAACAAGGCTTGTGCTTTTCTTTACCCTCAATAAGGAAGAGGTTTCCAATACCACTTCGTCTGTGCAGGACGCACAAGTTCATGTGATTTGCTTTCATCAGGAAGGCTCAGAAATTAAGAAAAATTGTGCTAAGTTATTTGGCAATTATTTTATTGTAAAGAAGTTAAACAAAATACTAGACAGAGGTATTAAAAAACCTTTCCCCATGAACTGTCTCAAACAGTGATGTTTACCTGGTAGAATGACTGCCATTATTAAGAAGACTTGTGAGTAGTGAATTCATTTTATTCTTTTTGGGATGTACTCTGTCTGAGCTGCTTCTGATGTATTTTCTCCACATTGAAGAAAGTAAATACATTCTGGGTTTACAGTGCACTTAATACATTCTGAAAGATCAGCAGTATAATTCTCACTAATAATTTCACAAGAATAAGAATTTTCTTTTTTGAAAATGACCTTTATCATCAATAGTAAGGAAAATACAGTGTTTAAGAGCTACAAACATAAGGAACACATCTTTTACTTTGTGCTCAGCTGCACACATTCAAAACATGTTTTTGAAAACCTGTTAATATACTGTGTCCTGAAAAGAGAAGAAATGAATGAGATTACACATGCTATTTCAAGTCATTGCTTTCTTTCTTTATATGGTTCTTTCTTTATATGGTTTTCTCCTTTCAGATTATTTAGAGGAAGACCAATGTCTCATTTGCTTGACACAAAATAGTGAAGAGAAAGTACAGAATTATAAACTCTCTAAACTGTGATGAGGAAGGGGAATGCAAAAAGGGAAAGAAAAAAATGTGATGGTAAAAGGAAAACATGAAAACAAAGCTTATGTATATGGGAGGGTGAGGACTGAAGAGGAATGGGAAAAAATAATCAAGACATATCACATACAGGTACAAATTCACAATGATGGATGTATCCCTAACATGTACCAATAAACTCAATAAAGGGGAAAAATTATCAGTGATAGAAAATATGAAGCTCTACAGTTAAGTAATCTGAAGAGGACAAATGATGATCATCCAACAGTCTTAGAGTTGTTTTCTATATTTTTCTTTTCTTACATTTGAATAGTCTACTAAAATTTCCACAAGTTATTTATTCTTTCCTTGAGAAACCTGATTTGGCTATTTGTGTATCTGGTGCTATTAACTTATCATGATTTTACATCAAATTTTCATAATATAACCTGATTGAGGTTTAATTCTTAAAAATTTCAAAGCATATAAACAAGAAAAAAAATACCACTCTAATGCATTTAGGAACAAACAACCTATTAAAGTGAGTAAGTGTGTCTGGCAGAATTCTAGAGATGACAGAAAACAAGAGGAAACAACATTTCTTAATGTCATTTAAATATGCACACAGGAGACAGGGAGATGTGCTAGGACAGAGAATCAACAGGAACTCTTGTCTTCCTGCACATATAATTGGGCTTCATTAACAATAAAAGAACAGGTATCTTGGGACACATTTATATAGGTTATTAACTATTATGAGCTGCTGGTATCTAAATTTATTTTAGTACTAGGCAACTGATTAAAATAAATATAAATTTAAAGTTCATCTTTTAGCATGTGAAAGCAATGAACTGCTTCATATAACCTCTTATAAAGATATCTTTCTATGGTTCTGATCAGATGGGGATACTGAAGTTAATATATGTTTTCCAAGTTCCAAAAGACATTCACAAGAAAGTTTATTTGAATGTAAAAGAAAAGAAAATGATGAACATGATGAACATGATGTCTTGATTTGAAACTGAAAGAATTTTATGTACTAAAAACTAAATTTTTATTAAAATAAAAACTGACACAAATATGTATTCATCTTTTTAAGAGTAGGGGAGGGATTCACACATACAAATTTCCTAAGCTAAACTCAATGCCTTTTACCACAAAATTATTTATTTTGAAAGCATGAGAGGCAGTGGTTATCCTCTGGTAGGTTTTTATTGTCTCATCTATAAAACATGACTAAGAAATTGAATATTCAAACTATTCGAGGAAACTTTACCTCTTACTATAAGATATTTGGAATGTTAGAATTAAAAGGACAACAGCATAAATTGAGTCCAACACTTTTTTTGTGTGTGTAGTACTGGGGATCGAACTTGGGCCCTTGTGTGTCCAAGATTGGCACAGAAACACTTGAGCTAAATCCCCAGCCCTTTTTTTTTTTTTTTTTTTGAGACAGGGTCTTGCTTTGTAGTTCAGGCTGGCCCTGAACTCACTATGTAGCCCAGGCAAGTTTCGAACTCAGCAATCCTCCTGCCTCTGCCTCCTGAGTGCTGAGATCACAGGTGTGAGCCGCCATGCCCGGCACTGCGGTATGTGGTACTGATTGCTGGGAGGCATGAGTCACCACACCTAGTATTGTTGTATGTGGTTACCAGGGACCTTGTGGTTGCTAGGCAGGTGCTGGAACCACTGAGTTAAATTTCCAGCCCTCCAACACATTTTTTTACAGAACAAGAAAATAAGGTCCACCAGGGATAAGTAATTTGTTATAATATTTTAACCACATAAAGTGTCAAAATATTACTGTAGTATAATTAATTGTTGATATAATCTCAAACATGTTTACTTTCTTTTTTTTTTTGAGATGGGGTCTCGCTTTGTAGTTCAGGCTGGCCCTGAGATCACTATGTAGCCCAGGCAAGCCTCGAACTCGGCAATCCTCCTACTTCTACCTCCCCAAGTACTGGAATTACAGGGGTGAGCCATCACGCCCAGCAAACATGTTTACTTTTATCTAGTTTGAAGTTTTGAACTTATTCACATATGATGTTCTTATAGTGATATTTTCTACTGTCTATAGAATTATTAAATATCATTTTTTGCATTACTGTTTATGGAGATTAAATATGATAC
>PVIC010006704.1:0-52822 GCA_004025085.1 Thryonomys swinderianus
TGCGCTTGTGAGGCAGGTGCTGGAACCACTGAGCTAACCCTCCGGCCCTCCTCCTGCTTTTTGATTCCTATTGTCCCAAGGACACTCCAAACCATAAACCACTTTCACAAGAATCTGTCTTAGGCCTTGCTTCTAGGGACCTCAACCTAAGATAACACACTATATTTTCTTTCCCAATGATTTCAAGTTGGAAACTTAGGAAAATAAATGTTCTTTTTTTGTGTATGTAATAGATATATAACTTGACATTTCTAGAAATAAAACAATACAATCATTTGGCTAATCTCTTTAGAAAATCTGATTTTGTTTAATAAACTGTTTCTTCTAAGTGTACTCAAACCAAAATTATTAAGGTAATTTAAAAATGATTTTAGAAACAAGCTATCTGCCAATAAAAAAGAATAGAATCTCTTGGAAAAAATCTCCTTGAAAGATGCAGTAGACTGTGAATGGAGCAACACATGTTGAACCCTTTGAAATTGCAGTGAGATGCAGGTTATCATATAGATTCATTCAGTGTACTCTGGAAAAGAGTCACTATAGACCACTAATTCATTGTAAAGATGGAATGGCATAAACAGAATGCATTTAAGTGATGCACAGTGAAGATAAATCTTCCCACCTTCATTCCCATGGTCAAGATTTAGCATGGAAAGAGTGGATCTTCTTGATGAAGAAATATGCTCATATAGTCCAGGGTAAGAGTCAGTATAGCATAATTCTATTCTAAGATTTCATCTTGAGTCCTATTGACTTAGAGGTGAGAAAATCCAGTATTGGAGCTGGTAGGCATATATAACTGCCTATTATTCTCATGCTGCCATGAAAGGCTGAGTTAATTATTTTGGGCTTGCTTAGGTGCCCTATTCTTCCAAGAGAAACTGGCCTAAAGAGATAATCATAGGGGGTTGTGAGGTCCTGGAGATAAGATTAGACTAGCCAGAGGGCATGCCTTGTGTTTATTTAACCCAAAGGGTTGGTAACTAGTTTCATAGGAGAAATTTTAGGTATCAAGTCCCAGGGCAAGGATAAAGCTGGCAATCAGGAGATAAAGAAATCAGAGGTACAGAGGCAGCAAATGAAGTTGGGGTCCTGTGCTATTTTTATTGGTTCTTGCGATCTTGTGGTGAATATGTGGCCTTTCCAGATGTAAGACATATGCATCATCAAAGTACAAATGGGGAGTCTTATAAAACCAGATGTGAGTGTCCATTCTATCTTAGAAATCCTACATAGTGAGAATACCTAAAGAAGTATCCATTAGCTGGAAAGTACGAAGATGAGGTATGATTTTTCTTCGCTACCATTATCCAGTCTTTGGCTCTCTACTGAAAGGAGTAAGAATAATGTTAAGATATTCCCTGACATGTCATTATAAGGAAATAGCAGGTGGCCTTTCCTTAATGTCTATAATGTGACAATGGCCTGCTATGTGGAGATGGGAGGCTAGATTTCAGGTATGAGAAAGCAACAGGGCATTTCAACCACTTTTAAATAATTCAAAAGTTCTACTGTTTAAGAAACATAGGACACTTACCGACCTCTACTTCATTTCTAATACTTTTCTCCCCTCATCACCTTTATCCAGCTTTTCTCTCGTCTTTTTCTGTCTTGATTCAAATTACTTTTTATCCCTTTTTTGCTTTCTTAGAAGGAGCTTGCTATTTGGTTTATATGGTTAGTCTTTTTGAAAAGAGCAGCGTGACTTTTTGGTTACTTTTTTTCCTAACTCTTCAAAATAAAAAGGCAGTTTTAATATAAATTTAATTCTGTTAAGAGAAAATACAAGGCAGTTCTCTTTAGCTTTTAAAATGTATTGAGAATAGAATCTTTCAAAGTTGTTGTACTTGAATTGTAGCTAGAAATCTTCTTTAGTAATGTCTGTGACATTCCTCAGAGGTGAACTCATTCCCATTGCTCATTTTTTTTTTTTTTTGAGGCAGGGTCTTGCTTTGTAGTTCAGGCTGGCACTGAGCTCACTATGTAGCCTAGGCAAGCTTCGAACTCAGCAATCCTCCTGTCTCTGCCTCCCGAGTGCTGGGATCACAGGCGTGAGCCACCACGCCTGGCTCCCATTGCTCATTTTTAAAAACACATATTCTGTTTGTCTTTTCACACTCATTACAGTGAGTCTTAAAAATAGAGCCTCATCATCACCTATTTCAGGGTTATAAATAGCGCTGCCTTGAGAAAGCCTTGTGGACATTTACATGGCCATTAAAGTAATGCATGAGATTCAGATGGTGAACTCAGCTAGGCGTGAAGTTAGAGGGTGGGCTGTCTAAGTACTCTGAGCAGGGAACAAGATGAGACCAGCAGCATCCCATCATGGTGATGTTCAGATGTCAGGTCTCCTTCTCCACAAAGAGGCAGAAAAAAACGGTAGAAATTCTAAGACTGAGCAGAATCTACTAATCAGAAAGGATCAGTAATCCAGAGATGATCTGAGTGGTAGAATAGATAACTGGCCTTGCACTTCTTTCCTACATTCATGTCCTTTCTTGGTGACATGAAGCACGTGCTCCTAGAGAAAGAGAAGACATCTCCATTCCTTGACTTTGCTCATGTAAGTTACTGAAGTAATGGAATGCCAGTAGAGTTGTAGTATACCACTTCCACGCCAAGAAGGTTTGTGCACTTCAACTTGTCCTTGCCAGGAAAAGAACATGACACGTCTGGGCCACTGGCTCACAGAAAGCATAAGAGAAAAGAAATGGAGAAGATGCTGTAATTGAATGGGATCTAGATCAGCTGAACCATAGTGGATCAGAAAATATTCACATGAGAGTGAAAGACAGCTGTTTTTTAAGCAGAGGAGTTTTAGACAAACTTATTGCCTCATCAAACATTTTAAGCAAAGTCCTTGACAGATACAGGTACTATTTCTAAATATGTCTTGTTTGGCTTGGGGATTTAGCTCACTGGTTCCAGCGTCTGCCTGGCAAACTCTAGGTCCTGAGTTCGATTCTCAGTACCACATATCACAATGCTGTGCATGATGGCTCATGCCTGTAATCCCAGCACTTGGGAGTCAGAGGCAAGAGGACTGCAGAGTTCAAGCCTTGCCTGTGGTACACAGTGAGCTCAGGACCAGTCTGAAGTACAAAGTGAGACCCAGTCTCAAAAAAAATTTATAAAACTGTAATAGGCATAATCCACTCTAACTCATATATGAATATTATTTAATAATATTTAGAATGTGTTTATATTAATAGTATGAGATCCATATAGTAAGTCTGATCAGCCATACAAGTACTTATACAGAAAAAGAATCTGAGACCAAAAAAGATTGCCTTATGAAAATTTATCCCCAACATGGCTAGGCCAAAGCTCAAACTCACTCCTGGCACAGGGCTCAGATCACACACTGTATATAACAGAACAGGTCAAATAGAAATTGAAATGGGAGACAGCCTTGGTTTATTAAAAGCTTCCTTTCATTTTGGCTTAGAATAAGCAAAATATTAATGTAATGATAACATAAGCAACCTCTCAGGCTGAATTATCCTTTGGATTTTTAAAATCTGATACTAATAACCTATTTAGCACAAACTTTAAAAATTTGATCCCTCCCCCATATGATATCCTGAAGCTACAGTTTTTCCTATTTCTCTTAAAATCCTGATGGGTTTTGTATATCTTTTGCTATTACAATTTTTATTTGTTTGATTATATTTATTAGCTTATGTGTAGAAAGCGTCTGAGCTGCCTCAAGCTTTCCCCCTTCAACCTCCATGCTCTGTCTGGTGTGCTAAGAGAATTCTCTGACATTTCCATCATCCCTGGGGTGTTGGACATAATTTGAATCTGATCCTGTTAAACAGCTGACAGAATACTACATTAACACATGAACATGTGAGTGAACAATCCATGGAATCTTAACAATTATGAAGACTGATAATGAGAATGATGAGGCCTACCTCTACAATGTCAGAATATAATGTATGACAAGAGACTTTGTATAGACTTCCTTCACAAAAAAAAGTCATAATTCTATAACATGGACCTTCCTTTGGAAACTAAGCATCCTAACCTGCAAATTTAAACAGCACTGAAAAACATGAGGTGAAAGACTATATAGCCAGCAGACATCTCTTGCCAAAGAAGGAATGAAAGCTCTGTTTCAGAACTATCAAATACTCAGACCCTGACTGATTCACTGCTAAGTTCTGTAAGAAATTTAGAGAAGACTCAGTTCCACTATTTCTTAAACCCTTTAATGAAACAGAAAAGGAAGGAGCATTTCCAAATTCATTTCTGGAAGCAAACATTGCCCTCAATACAAAAACAAGAGAAAAATCCAACCAAAAAGGTAAGTACTAGCTATTCTCCCTAATGAACATAAACACGAAACTCATGGCAAACAGAATGCAGCAAATCATTAAGACTATATACCATGACCAAGTAGGATTCATCCCAGGGATGCAGGGATGGTTCAACATACACAACTCAGTAAATATGTTTTTATCAGTGTTCTATGTTTTGGTCTTTGACTGTCTTGCCAACTCTGTTCATATTCCATAGACATTCTCTCACAAGTCTCACCAAGGGAGTAAGGCAGTTTACAGTCAGAGTGGTTGGCATTTTGGTGTTCTAAGCAGTCGTTTATTTTGCATAAACCTGTGATCAGATCATTTTATGTGTATGCAGCCTGGATTAAATCTCCAGTACATTGTTCAGTGCCAGTACATTAACTTTATAAATTTGCTTTGCTCTGATTTGTTCTGTAGATACTGCCTTACTCATCATAATATAATCTGTATTTGTGTACCTTCTTTTTCATGTTTAAAACCTTTAAATAAAATATTTAATTCTAATCAAAAAATAAAATACTGTGTGTTTCTTGCTGATCATATCTCCTGGCTTAGTTAATATGCCTCCTCATTCCATCAGAGATGACAGCTGGAATAACTCATTGCTCCCGATATTTTATCCGAGCTGCATCTACTTATTTCCCAGCTTCGGATCGTCTTCCTCCTCCCATGTTTGACTGTAGTGAGACCGGCCACGTTTTGCCGGGACAGAGTTAAATAGCCGCGTCCACACTCGTGGGTCCTGCCATTTCCAGGCTCCTCTCTAGAGCGACACTTTGCCCTCTCACTCCCTCCCCTCCCAGGGGTTCCCCCGGCTCCTGACATGCTACAGGGCTCATGTTCCCACCTGTCTGCGAGCTTCCACCTCCTCAGAGCGCCCAGACAGCCATCTCTAAGTTACAGTGGAAGAGAAATTGTGCCCAACTTCAAGCTTAAAATTGGGGTACCTGGTTCCCTGAGAGACGACTGTAGGCTCCTCAAAGCCCTGACTAAAGCTTGTATACTTTCTGGGGGCATCAATTTTACTTCATTTTTTTTTTTTTTTGAGACAGGGTCTCGCTTAGTAGTTCAGGCTGGCCCTGAGCTCACTATGGAGCCCAGGCAAGCCTCAAACCCAGCAATCCTCCTGCCTCTGCCTCCCGAGTGCTGGGATGACAGGCATGAGCCACCACGCCCGGCTTACTTCATTTTGATAACTGTAAACATCTTAAATATTATAGGATGATGTTCATAAGTGAAATAAATAGGTCACAAATGTGTAAATACTGTATCTTTTCTCGGGTATGAGAAATTGAAAATGTAAATAAGTCCTAGAATGTACGATAGACACTGTAAAATAGAAAATATCTTAAGGGAAATGGGGTTGGGGTAAGTTACAAGGGGAAAGAAAAATTATGACGGTGAAAAAAAGGGGAAACAAACTCCTTTATACAGGGTGTGGTGAATTGTCGGGTGGGTGAGTGGGAGAAAATGAGGATCAAGTCATGTCACACACTGGTACAAATTTTCGGTGTTGTGTGTGACTATGATATGTATATAAAATGTACCTAATTCACTATGAAAAAGTATTTTAAATGTTCCCCATTTATATATCACACCTTTGAGGTGAAGCTTTATAAGGAGTGAAGAGAACTGCGCAGTCCTGTCCCCCTCCCGTCCCGGACGTCCCTGGCGTGCCCAGTCTCAGGGATGAGGCAGTGGTGTCCTCGGGAAACCGCACACGTCCCGGGCTCGTATGCAGTGACAGGTCGGCACAGGCGCGCGAGACCCAGTGTGAGACGGCTCTAACGGGGTCTGGCGCTTCCTGGAGGATCGGTGGAAATCTCTGTTGTAACTATGTCACAACCTACCTCCTCCCTCGGCCCATCCGTGCTTCTCTTAGCTTTTGTACAAACAGTGTTCCCCAAAGCACTCCCGAATCTTCTTCAGCCTCAGTCATGTGTCTGGGGTCGCCTGGACAGAGGGTGCAGCCCTCTTACGTGGCGCCGAACCGGAGGAAGGGGTGGGAGAAGGCCTTACCCACTATCATGCGGTTGCAGACATCACAGAAGGTGGGCTTCTTGAAGACGTGCTCCTGAAGGGCGTGCGCCTTGCCGCCGCCGGGGTGCAGGCCGGCCCTGGTGGGCGTGGAGGCCGGACTCGCGGGCGCGGGCCGTGGGCTGGAGCCGGGGCCGGGGCTGACCTCCACCGGCACGTCCGCGGGCAGCTTCGCGTCGCTGTTGGCTCGCCGGAAGAAGTTGTCGGCGCTTTTGCTGCGTAAGCTCTTGGTCTTGAAAGAAAGCGATCGTTTTAGTTTCTGGAGCTGCAATGCAATGACAGAACAGGTCCTCTTACGACGGATCGTGGAGACTCGGGCTGTGGGGTGAGGCGGGCGCCGCGCACTGCGCCGTTCCCGGGGCAGCCTCGGCCTCCGGAGAAGCGCCTGCATGTCTGAGGGCGGGGTGGCGTCAGCGCCTAGCGAAGACGGAGTTTAAAAGCGCCCACCGCCCCTCTGCCTCGCCAAGCTGGAAGAGCAGAAAGAGGCACCGCTTCCTTTTTGTTTCTGCCTTTGTTCCTCCTCCCCTGCACCCTTGAGTTTCCGACAATATGCCGTCAAAACACCCTGTTGTGTTTTTTGTTTTGTGGTTGTGTGTGTGTGTGTGGGGGGGTACTGGGGATTGAACTCGGTCTTTGTGCTTTCAAGACAGGCATGGTACCAGTTGAGCTAAATCCTCAGTCCCTGTACTGGGTTTTTGGCACTGTTCATCTTTTGAATTTGAGAAATTGGAAATGATGTATGCACCTATGGGGTCAAAGGCTGGGTGTGTATTACTGATTTTTATTTCTTATGACCCCTTAGCAGCTACTTGTATCTGCATGCAGCAAAGCAGAAGAGGCTACTGTCCCACCTGACATCAATCTAGCTAAATTAGCCTCAGGACACAAACCAGAAACTCTCATGTCTGCTTCAGTCTGATGCATGTGAACAAACTCCGTGTGTGTGTGTTGAACAGAGTATTTAAATTATACATTGGGCTTTCTTTGCTCTTTCTCTGAATTTCCCCCTTGTTTTTGGCCGAGCTAGATGGTATAAAAGGGTATTTTTTTCCTTTGCCTTTTAGAATTACAAAGAGACACTAAAAAAATGGGTTTGAAAAGGATTAGCTTCTGAATATCTAGTCTTGAATGCTGTCTACACTTGCACCCAGTATTAACTGGTGCTGGAGGGGTCTTTTGGAAATCCAGATGTGAGTCTCTTGTTCAGAGTCATTTAAGAAATTTCTATCTTTGTAGGTTTAAGGAAAAACGTCTCCGTATAGGCTCCAAGGAGTGTTACATTCTGGATTCTGATGACATCTGTTTTGCTCTCCTTTGACCTCTTCTCAGTCTCTCATATTTACTGTGTCTCTTCAACGCCTGCCTTTAATAGTTAAGTTTTCCCTTTCTCCAGATGAAAGAAATGAACCACTTACTGCAGGACGTTTCAGAGATTGCCTCACATTCAAGACGGCTTTCTTTTAAAACTGAATATCCACAGATGTTCTTCCTATTTCCAAGAATTGATACCTATGGTCCAAAGGAGGAGACCAAAAGGCCTTTGTTCCTCTAGCCTGAGAAAGGTCTGTACTAAACATGGTTGGACTCTTACGTAACACATAGGGTGAGTCCGTGCGGCCTTGCCATGAGGAGACACTTCCACCTCAGTCCTCTAATTTCTGCCCAAAAGACATGGGTGATGTGCTCATTCGTGCTTGGGGTAGACCACGCGGAGACCACACCGCCCTCCCCTTCCTCTTAGGCACCCCACTTTGCATATGCCTTTGCATTCACTCTCATCCAATGCACAGCCTATTTTCCACTCCTTGACTCTTGTTGATTTTGGAAGTCAGACTAAGAAAAAGCAGTGAAAGCAACTTTAATTCAGTGCTAAGTGCAAGCCCCAGTGTGCCTTGCGTGCTTCAGTCCTCCCTTAGGAAACCTACACATCATCCTAAGGTATCCTTTAGGGTTATGTAAGACACGTGGTCCAGTCGATCCTCATTACTTCGGGGAGACCCCAGCCTCAGAGCCCACTCCCCACCTGCAGACTGAGGAAGGTGAGCTGAGGCCAGAAGAGCCGACCAGTCGAGTTCTACCCATATGTTCATCAACCAAAGAGATGACTGGTGCTTTAATCCATTAGGTTTTACATCTATTTTGTGTGTCCAGGTATAAATAACTGACAACGCCCCCCCCCATACTTCTTTACATAACTGAAGCTGGATGTGGTTGTCTGAAGCCAACTCTCCACTTCAGGGAGTCACACAGTGGGCAGGCCCTGCAGCTTCTCCGGAAAAGCATCCTGATGGCCGGCAATGGGCACCATCAGTGAGGGAGAGGTGGTCAGAGGAGCAGCAACGGTTAACATAGAGAGGTCTGAAATAGCGGCACAGCCGGGACTCTTGTCCTTTTCTCTATTCTACAACTCAAATTTATCAGAGGAGCTGCCAGACGGGGTGAAAAGTATGGTTCTGAGTTACTCTGGACTTGTTTACTACGGTAGCATAACTTAATTTATCCTGACGGACACAGGGGGGTGGGATCATGAGTTCTTGGAACCGCAGTCTTTCTTTGGAAGAGGATCCTCCATTTCTGCAGAAGTTTGCTGAGAGGTGACTATGAAACAGTTATTCACTAAAGTTGAGCCAATGCAAGGTGAGGACCAGGAAGCAGCAAAGGAGCAAAACAAATTCTCTTCACTCAAAGTCCTTCAGGCTACAAACTGAAATACTTCTGGGAGAAAGTAAGACTGGGGTTTTATTATATTTTTAAAAATACATGAAATAAATAGCATGTTCAGGAATCTGCTAAGATTTTTCAGGGGATGTGTCACCCAGAGAGAGGGAGCCTTATCAAAGCAAATATTATCACACAGAGAAACTGAATTCATTTTCTGTTTGTTCCCAATTTCATCCAAACAGTTCAGTATTTACTTACATTAAAAAAAAAAAAAACAAAGACCAAACCACAACAGTGACATCATCAGACTAATGGCATCTTCTCTGCTCACACCCGGGCAGTGTTGTGAAGGGCACAGGGCATGGCACACGAGGGCTCTACGTGCTACGGACAGATGAAGGGTGGTGACCTGCAGAAGAACACGGGGCTGGGCCAAGTGCTTCACCGACGGATCCAACCTCATCCTCCCACCACTTCAAGGACGATGCTATTTTACTCCTGTAGAAATGGAGGCTGAGGGATGTTTATGGCCACACAGTTTATGTGAATCAAGACCAGTGTTCAAAATTAAATCTGCCTTTCTTTAATCTTCATAGTCCTTGGACTTCCAATGAGTCTTCATGGGATGTGTGGGAGGCAAAAGAGAATTACTCCTCACTCCCAGGGAAAAGGAACTACTTCTGCTGACCAGTAAGGATGAGAAAGGCTGTGGAATGGAAAGGAAATTTACTTTCTGGTGTCTTTTCTCTGAAAGTTTAGTGTGATGTTTAGGTATGGTGCCAGGAAAACCTGATGCATTTTCTTTGTCATCTGGGATGTGCCTGGAAATTGTGCCAGGCTTCTGGGGCTTGTCTGCTTCAAAAGCCAGAGAGTTTATTTGGAAGCCAATGTGATATTTTTTATTTAAGTGGACAGCTTTAAAGAAATGTCTAACTGGGCCGGAGATTTAGCTCAGTGGTTCTGGTGCCCACCTCACAAGCGCAAGGTCCTGAGTTTGATCCTGGTAACCACATACAGTGCTGGGCGTGGTGACTCACACCCACCAGCCATTAATACCACATACCACGGTGAGGGGCGTGGTGGCTCACGTCTGTAATCCCAGCACTCGGGAGGCAGAGACAGGAGGATTGCTGAGTTTGAGGCTTGCCTGGCCTACACAGTGAGCTCAGGGCCAGCCTGAACTACAAAGCGAGACCCTGTCTCAAAAAAAAAAAAATGCCTAACTATAAAGTAAAGTCCTATGTGAGCTCAAAGAGACATGAATTTTCCAGTTATCCCTAAAAAAACAGGCCAGACGGGAACATAATAAAATGAAAATGTAGTCACCTACACTGAAAAGTGTAGCTGTCACAAAAATAATTAGCTTCCATGGACCACTGCTAAAGTCTAGGTTCACTTTATTCAAAAACGTAAAATTAACAGATATTCTTAAGTGGCTTCTCATGTCATAGAAATCACTCCCTCTACTGCTTAGCATTTCAGCTAGCTGATAAGCAGAGGATTATTCAGTCTTCATTAAATAATTCATTCAATAAATATCTTCTGCAGACACCTTTGCTTCAGTGATTTAACAGTGAAAAGATACAACTTGTTCCCCTTAAGGTTTTAAGGCCTAGCAAGTATTGTGCAAATACAGAAAATGATATGCAGTATAAGTTTGGCTGGGGATAGGGTCTACCAAGGAAAATAAAAGCAGATTGAGGCTTAGGAAGGTGACAAGGAAGGGTTCTCTGCCAGCTGACACTGAACAGAGGCGTGAGGAGATGGTGGATGCGCGAGCCCTGATGAGGAAATGCACTGTAGTCCGCGGGGAAACCCACAGCAGAGGCCCAGGGGACAGTGCGAAGTTTGCGTACTGAGAAATACCAGAAGGTCAGTGTCTCTGGAGAAGGATGATGGAGCAAAGGCAGCGCAGATGCTCAAGGCAGCTTTATGCTGCAGCTGGTAGATCACAGCCAAGGCTCCGGAGCTTAACCTGCGGGTGATGGTTTGAAGGTCTTTTATTCTAAAAGGGTCATTTTAGAATCTGTGTAAAGCACAGGTGGTAGGAGGGCGATAGTGAAATGGAGACCAGTTTGGAGACTGTTACAGTAATCCTGAGCAGAGGACGTTCTGGTTCGATCCAGGGTAAAGTGTGGTTGAATCTGGCATACTTTTGAAAGGCAGAATAATAGGTTTACAGGCAAAAACTCAAAATTCCTTTCTTCCGATAGAGTGGAAAACATCATGGATTTGATGAGGGACTGAATGTGGAGAACGAGTCATTGCAACCCCTCCCCCCCGCCCCAAACAACAAGGTGAGTGGAAGTGCTAGTCACTATTTAAGAGAAGAAAGAAGTTGGTGTGGGGAGTGGAGTGGTTTGCCATACTTATTTGGAATTCAGGTGGAACTATCAGGTCAGCAACCGGATATATGATTCTAGGACCCAGAACAATGGTCCAAGCCAGAGGAATACGTGGGAATCACTAGCATAAAGGAGGTACTTGCAGCCCTAAGTGTAGACAAAATAACACAAAGGGAGCAGGAGAAGATAATGCAGAGAAGTGTTCTGAGGACAGAGTCTTGGAATACTGCAGTATTTAGAGGACAAGAGGATTAATGAAGAGGAGCAAAAGAATTTGAGGACAGCCAGTGGAGAAGGAGAAGATCTATACAAAGAAGTCCTTTCAATGTCAAGGGAAGAACACAGTTTAAAGTGGAGAAGAGCAAACAACATCAAATTAACCCTGACAATAATGTCAGAGAGTATGAACTTTAAGTGCCATTGGTCATGGCACTTGGCAAAGGGAATACGTTTGAGAGACACTAACAGTTATAGATTCAATGAAATGCCGAGTATAAAAATATGACAAGTTTTCAGGAAAGGATGGCTGGAGGGGATAGGAGTGGAGCCAGTGAGCAGGGACAGTTTATTTGAGGAGTTTCACCATGAAAGGGATTAGTGGAAAAAGGGAGTAGCTGGAAGCAGATTTTGGATCTCCGGAGATTTGATGTTCTGTTTTGTCCCAATATGGTAGAATGATTTCAGGATGCTCTTAGTCTGGTGGTGGATAAGGTAGGGTAGTGCTCAGTGAGGTACCTGAGTGAGGAGAAATGGTGGGACATAGTGCACGAGAGAAAAGCCTGACCTTAGATTGGGCTGAGATGGTTTATCCATAGGGAGACTGATGCAGACAAGATGGCAGAGCTGGTGCCAGTTGGACGTGGATCTTTTCTTTTGATCTTATTTTCTTAGCAACAACAGAAACAACTTTGTGTCTTGGGCGAGAAGACACAGGAAGTGGAGGGATGAGGCACTGGAAACTGGACGAGAGATGTGAAATAGCCATTTCTCAGATTGGAGAATGAATGGACTAGAATCATGCTCAGTACGAGGATGTAGGAAAGGATAGATGTTCTATTTAGATTTACTGCCTTATTTTACATTTGAGAAACCAGGCAACTTACCCAAAGTAAGTGAAATGGCTAGGAAGTGGCAGGATCTGGAGCCACTTATATGCCTCTCTGACTCCAAAGCCCCTTAAGCCAAGTGAGCTTTGATGAGGAGGTATCCTACCCTTGACCTTCTCTTGGAAATCCCGAGCTCAGTGTGTTTTATCTTCCTGGTGCCAGCAGAAATTTTAGTAATAATCCATGTGGGTACCATGTTGAGCAACCCGTCTATGCCAGTTAATTAGGGGATGCAGAAATCAGGCATCACAAGAGCAATGAAACACAAAAAATTCAGCCTAAAGGTGACTATAATGGCAGGCATATTGATTTACCAGGTTTTTCTGCAGTAGCACATAAAGTTAATTAACCAGCGTGCACTTGATCATTTCAGCCAGGATCTAAAATCTGCACTGTCTGGGAAAGGTCTTGTGCAAATGAGACTCTGCCCACACAGGCAGTAAATCCAGAGTTACGCTCACCACAGCAGCTCAGCTTCTTGTCTATGGACATTTAACCATAAAGTCAGTGGCCTCTATATAGACATTTCCTTGGATTTTAATGACGGCACTGATTAACACACTGGCTTTTATTTCTAAATTCAAATGAGGTAATGTGAGAACAGTGGACAAGAAAATGTCTCGTCCTTGGTACTCCTTTGTGACTACATCTTCCACCTTTAAATGAACATCCTTTTTCTGTTCACACTTTAACTTTTCTAAAATGGTTATGTCTTCAATGGAAACAGTCATTGTTTTCTTTTTCCCTGAAAAGATACTAAGTCCACCTGGTGACATCTGAGAATAAAGAAAATGAGCTTAATGTCAGGCCCTTGCTCACCGCCTCTGAAACCCAGTTCTCTTCCCCTCCATTAGCCAGGTAGGCTCAGTTCATCTGCTCCACACTTGGCTGAGGCTGTGGTTTGTCAAACTACCTCCCACAGTCCTCCCTGACATTTTATTCATGGCAGAGAGTGAGCATTGAGGTCTTGAGAAACGTAGTGTCTACGATGAAAAATAAATTTCCCACCAAGATTTTTACCCACTCACAGTCTGATTTATTTTATAGCAAGCATAATACATTCCAGGTCCTGAATCACTGGAGTCTGGAATGAGATTTAAAAGTCAGAAATATTCTTCTGACCACAACCTGGCTGTCACAGCCAGCTGCAAAGAGAACAGCTATTTGTGAATATATTGGTAAAGCAACATTTATTGAATATGATTGATTGCATGCTCTGCCACTACTAAGCTATGGAAGGGTAAGTCCCTAAAATTTCTTGGCTTGGGTTCCATCAATAATGGACAAGAACTCAATGACTGCAAAATTTCCTTCCAGCTCTGACAATTCAGCATATTGGGGGAATACAAAAGACTTTCAATGTCTAATTTTAGGGAGTCTAAAGTCTAATTCCAGAGGCAAGTAAAAACGCATAAATCTATCCAAGGGTGATATGAGACCTTGTATTTATATGATCAAGCAGTAAGTCGAGTGTTTTGATTACTGCCCACTCTCCTGTGTCAGAGAAGTTGATACGTCAAAGAGGGTTGGAATAGTCAGAGACATTCTTTCAAAATGGGAGGGATAAATCAACTTTGAGCATATAATTAAACAACTGTTTCACTGCTTCAGTGGCCTCCTCACTCCTAAGTAATAGCAAGGCTCCTTCTTCACTTGATCTTAGCCAAAAGGCCGAGAAGCGATACAAGGCTCCTTCTTGTGGTGTATAGTACCCTGCCTGTTGGGAGGGAGCAGTATACCTCTCCAGCATTACCACTGTATGACCTTCTCCTCTGTCTGTGCACGAAGACACACCAAGAACAACTCCCTAATTTTCATACTATATAAACATCCAGTAATTTTGTTCTGCCTGGAAAGACCTTGTCTGTTTCAGTATACCCAAAAAGTTCTGGTTCTCCTGGGCTGCTTATCTTCCCTCTGGAGCCTTGCTTAGTCCTCCCGTCAGAAGGCTCTCGTGTGGCCCTCAGTACGCAGCACGGAACAGTGTCACTGTCCTTCCCACAGTCTTCTCCTTGGCTTCCCTGCCGGCTATGGGTCTATTTCCCACACATGGCGCAGTGCCTATTACAGTATCACGAACAGGCAACAGGTCACTTTTCCCCGTACAGGTTCTCGACCCCAGGGCTGGGCCTTCACTCTGGTGTTTATAGATGTGGCAAGAAGGAAGTAGATGATTGGATGAGCAGAAAAGCGATGAGTTAGCTGTCAGACTCACAGCGTATTTTAGATGGTTTGGACTCTTGAAAACAAGATTCTTAGGATCAGGAAAACCTATGATACCTGCCCAAAATATCAAGAAGCGACAGAATTCCAACCACATTATAAGACTACGATAGTAGAAAAACAAAGGTAATAGTTGAGAGCACACTATTCAGTCCACTAAATTTATTTTATTTATTTATTTTTTTGAGACAGGGTCTCGCTTTGTAGTTCAGGCTGGCTCTGAGCTCACTGTGTAGCCCAGGCAAGGCTCGAACTCAACAATCCTCCTGCCTCTGCCTCCCGAGTGCTGGGATTACAGGCGTGAGCCACCACGCCCGGTACTGTGGTATGTGGTACTGATTGCTGATGGGTGTGAGTCTTCACATCTGGTATTACTGTATGTGGCTACTGGGGATTAAACCAGGGAACTTGCGCTTGCTAGGCAGGCGCCAGAACCACTGAGCTAAATCTTCGGCCCTAAATTTATAAATCCGGTGCTACTCCTAATACAGATTTCACTTTCATATGTGTTGTTGGATATGGTCTTAGAACAGCGGATCAGAATTTCAACGTGAGCTTTTGAGTCCACATGGATGGCCTTTTCCCGAGCCAGGTTCTGGTACCTTGCATTGCATTAACTCCAGAAAATTTTATGTTTTGAAAAAAGTGGTAAATAGAGTAAAGCAGTGTGTAGCCTGAACACAGTGTTTATCTCAAACAGCGTGTCTGGCCCTTGGCTTTTCGCTTTCAAACCATCGCAGACCGCCACTAAAACTGCATCTTTGATTTACAGACACTCAGCAAATGATTTTCTGTTAAACAGTTCGCAGCCCTGATGGTTGTTTGGAGAAACAGGGAGCTAGTACAATCCAAATTCTGTTTAAATCCTCATCTGGTGATTTCCTTGATGTGAACAATCTATTTAGCTAGAGATAAGAAAAATCCTTTACCAAAGGAAAAACAAAGACTTCGCTTCTTCCTGATAATTAAGTAAAACCCTAGAGTTAGATTAAACCAATGAGAAACAGGCTACTGACTTTAAATACCAGTGCTAAGTGTTGAGCATTTATTCTGATCTTTTTAATACAGCAAAATTCTAGATCTCTTTATTTTTGACAGAGCAATTCAGTGATAAAATAGAAACCTAGTTTTAAGTTTTTTTTTTTTGAGACAGGGTCTCGTTTTGTAGTTCAGGCTGGCCCTGAGCTCACTATGTAACCCAGGCAAGCCTTGAACTCAGCAATCCTCCTGTCTCTACCTCCTGAGTGCTGGGATTACAGGCGTGAGCCACCACGCCCGGCACTGTGGTGTGTGGTACTGATTGCTGGTGGGTGTGAGTCACCACACCCAGCATTGTATGTGGTCACCGGGATCGAACTCAGGACCTTGTGCTTGCGAGGCAGGCACCGGAACCACTGAGCTAAATCTCCAGCCCGATTTTTAAGTATTTTATTTTGAAATAATTTTAGTCATACAGAAAAATTGAAAAATATTATGAATTGAAAAGACATATGACATCTATACCTTTCATTCGGAATCCCCTAGATTTTTAAAAAGGGGATCTAGAAATGTTTTAAAATGGAACTTACACCAACCAGTAACACTGCAGTAAAATTCAAAGCAGCAGGAAAAGTTTAGGTATACAAAGACTGGCTCTAGGAAAGGTAGAGGGCAGGGGAAAGGAAAGAGGGGCCAAAAACATATAGAGGGTAAGATGGAAAAAAACTGAAACAAAACGTATGTATATAGAAGGAAGGGAGGGGCTGAAGGGAGGGCAAAGACATGGGAAATTATAAGAATCAAGACATATCATTTACAAGTACAGTTTCTCAATGATGAATGTGATCATAAGTTCTACCTAACTGTATCAATAAACTCAATTTAAGAAAGAAAAAAGAAAGGTAATGTGGTAGTAGGGGATCTGAAAGTGTTATGGGACAGAAAACAAGGACAAAGTAGTTTGGAGACTACTGAAATTGGTAATTTTAGAAGAAATACAAAGGAAAGCCTGTGTCCTGTAGAAGGTTTAGGAATGACTAGAATAGAAGCATTATTAAAAGGTAAGGTATTAGAAGCTTCCGGAACTAAATAAGGGAAGAAGATTCCAGTCTGTCCCTGGGAGGAATCACCACATCCTAGGTCACTGCAGCGAGAACAGGTACCTGTGTTCCTGGCAGTATGTTAGTCCTCTTGGAATGATGCAGCGGCAAAGTAAAGGGGATTCAACCCCATAGCAGGTACGCAGGTCACCCAGAAAACAAAAGAAAGTAAAGCACAGCAAAGCAATACAAAACACTGAACAAGCCTCGACAAAACAAAACGAATTAAGACACAAAAGCAAGCAGACAAGACCCCCTGAGATTCCACCATAGGAAGGAGCATGATACAAAGATATAACCCAAGTATTGTTAGCGCAGATGAGCATTAAGAAACGCTGTTCTTGGAACTTTAAATGTATTGTTTCTTTTAATTCTTGGATCATTCTCTCAGGTGCACTCATTACTGCTTCCCTTTGGAACGGGAGAGGATATGAATGTGCTGTTCCATTCTCCGTCTTAATGAGGGGAGCTACTCAAGTCATTTGTAGGAAAATGGGTGCACTTTGAGGAGGCCATCATGGTAAGTGGACTAAATCAGACACACGAGCTCACGTATCACATTGTTTCCTAGGAGAAACTCAGAGTAAAAATAAGGAGAAATTAAAGGCTAGATAATAGGAAGTAAGGAGATAGATCATTCTACATTAAAAAAATTAAAGCATAATTTAAAAGTTACCCTAAGCCCAAAATAATTCCTAAAGATTAAATAAGAGCACTAGTAAAGAAAATATCATATACTGACCAAAAAAGCACTTTGTAGTATTTTTATTAAAGTTTCAGTCAAAAGAAGTTAGTGAGGCAAAGTGAGAAGTCAGTCAATAGTAAGTGATACAATTTAAAGCAAAGTTTAAACATAAGCTGTTATGTAGCAAATATCATGAGCCCATTTTATTAAAAAGCTTATGCACAGCAAAGAGAAACCACCAGCAGAGCAAAAAGACAACCAATACTATGGGAAGAATTTTTACCAGCTGTTTCTCAGCCAAAGGGCTACTATTTAGAATATATAAAGAGCTTTAAAAAATCAGGCCCACCCCATTTAAAGACCTAGTTCAAAAATGGGCATCTGAAATGAACAGACACTTTTCAGAGGAAGAAGGAAAAACAGCTAGGAAACATAGGATGAAATGCTCAATATCACTGGTCATTTGAGAGTTGCAGATGAAAATAACACTGAGATTCCAACTCACTCCACAAAAAAACTAGGATTAGCGGTCCCATTTGACCCTCGTATTGCCCTGCTAGGAATATACACAAAAGTATTAAAAGAATCCTATCATAGTGACATATGTGCACCCATGTTCATAGCAGCTCAGTTTTTTCATAGCCCAATCTTGGAAACAACCCAAATGCCCATCAACTGGAGACTGGGTAAAGAAGATATGGGTTTTTTTTTTAATAAAATGGAGTATTACTCTGCCATAAAAATGACAAGATTCATTCATTTATGTGCACATAGATACACCTGGAGGACACACTAATAAGTGAAATAAACAGATCACAGATATGCAAATACCAGATCTTTTCTTTGATATGAGCACCTGTAGATGTAAATGAGTACTAGAATGTATGATAGTTTTTGTAAAATAGGAAATATCCAAAGGGAATTTGGTGCGGGAACATAATGAGGGGAAGGAATAAATATGGCTCCAAAAGAAAATAAAAGAGCATGTATATAGGGGGGTAGGGATGTGGGTAAAAATGAGAATTAACTTGTGTTATATACTGGTACAAATTCCCCAATGTTGTGATTATATATAAATTGTACCAATAAAGAATTCAATTAAAAAAAAGTGCTTGAGAGAAACAAGTTAGATTCTTTCATCCTCTTATGCCACAAATCTCCAGTTGAGGTAAAGATTTAAATGTGAAAGAATAAAATTAACAATGAAAATGTAAGTGAATACTTTTGACATTAGAGGTAGGAAAAATTTCTTAAACCTAGTCATCAGAAGCCATAAATAAAATCCACAAACCTTAATATCACAAACCATAAATAAAATTATCGGTAGACTTTATAATACTAAAATAAGACTTTCTGGCAAGTACTTGATGCATCCTGATCTGTGGCATGAATGGGAGGCAAATATTTATGGCGATAATTGATTAAGATTTCTGCATTCTTTCAGTGGTTGGATAATCAGTATAATCAACAAATCAAAATGGAAATGGTTGGCATGGCTTATGTCTGGTACTAACTGATCAGGGCCTGGCAAGAGACGGAGAACTTGTGCTTGCATGAGAAACTTGTAATGTGCATAGTGAAATGCTGGATTGATATTTAGAATTTTACTTAAAACGGAGTAGGTTAGTCTTCTAGAAATACAAGGAAATAAATGTCCTTTGTCCTGTTCTTTCTATGTCACATGCCAAAATTGAGTTATAAATTCTGCACTTCAATTAATAAAAAGAAACCATTGGCTGTAGCATGCAAAGTCCCCAAGGGCAGAGTCTCATCTGTCTGGCTCAGTCTTGTTTCCCAGGTGTGTGGCGCTGTCTGCTGTGAAGCCATTCACCACCTGTGGCTTCTGAACACTTAGAATGCCATTAGTCTGAACTGCGGTGTGTTACAAAGCAAACTATATCCTGATTTGGGAGATTTATTTGAAAAGATCTAGTAACATCATCATTTTTATAGAGCATGGGGCTATAACCCCAGCCTTTTATGTTTTTTGAGACAAGGTCTCGCTTTGTAGTTCAGACTGGCTCTGAGCTCACAATGTAGCTCAGGCGAGCCTGGAACTCAGCAATCCTCCTGCCTCTGCCTCCCGAGTGCTGGGATGACAGGCGTGAGCCACCACGCCTGGCACCTTTTATATTTTTTGAGACAGGGTCTCGCTAAATTGCTAAACTGCCAAGACAGGGCTTAAACTTGAAATCATTCTGCCTCAGCCTTCCAGGGTGCTGAGAGAAGTGTGAGCGCCACGCCTGAGCAGTGCTGTGTTTATTACTTATTCAAATTAATTTCTTCTTATTTTTTTTTACTTTTATCAATGTGGTGACCAGAAATTCTTAAAATACATATGCGGCTTGTATTATGTTTTTATTGGACACCAGGTACTTGTCCGGAGCAATGAGTGACCCATCATAGTTGCTAAAAGATGATTTAAAGAATGAATGAATGAATGAGTGAATTAGTGCAAGTGAGTCATTAAACCACCAAGTAGTCCATTTCCTATGTTCACTGTCCTATCTTATATCATGAACTATAACTCAAAGTATTTTATTAAGTGAGGAAAGTGTGGCTTCACTGGGAGGGGCTAAAATAATGTCCAAAGGAAGAGGAACCAGTGCACAGAATACTATCACTTGAAAGCAGTTCATTTGTACAGAAATTCCCGTGAGGGTCTCTCTCAATAAACCTACCCTAAACTCCACAAAAGACTATGATTTCCATTTACATATGTGGGCACTGAAGGTCATAGTGGTAAAGATTATGCTGTAATTAAGTGAGGAAGGCAGACATTAGTTTGGTTTTGCTCGCTCTGGCCAAGTGAGACTTTCCACTGGCAAAATTCAGTCATAGTTTTCTATCCTTACCTTTCCTGTTTTAGTGACATCTGGTCACCGGGATGTGGCTTTGTGTCTCTTTGTTCATAATGTTCCTCTGCAGGAACGCATCCACCCTACTGGAAGACACCTACTGGGCCAGGGCCTGTTACATCTAGAACTTTTAAATACTGTTACATTTATTTATTTATTGTCTATGTCGTTCCTAAGACGTGAATGGTTAGACTTTCTATCTTGTTCACTAGGGAAATGTTAGCAAATACTATTGAAATTCCTGGTACACAGGCAGTGGTTAATAAATAGCTGCTACCTGGATTGATGAAGATCATCATCCCAATCAGAACTAATTGCTCTTTGAGTCTACTTTAATGGAATGCTTGCACTTTGAATACAGTTCACATTCCAATTTGCATCATGTTATAATTAGCTCTCTTTGCATGTTGCACCATCCCGAGCTTATAAATTCCTTGTAGATTGGATTAGATTTTAATCAATTTTGTATCCATTCCAAAGTAATTCTTGGTATTTTTTCCATGCAAAACTTATTTTTTACTCCCTCTGAAGTGCTCTAAAGACTCCATTAGATGTGCAGCCAACTGCCAGTACTACTTTCCTTGTGAAACCTGACTGTATTTCTAAGGCATCATCACCCTATGGCGACACTTGCACAACTGGGTTTATAGCAGTACAGTCTACAGCACTGGGCTCTCGGATCAGCCAGGATATGCCTCAACAGGTGAGATAAAGAAAATGTGGGATATACCCACAATTGGGTATTACTCAGCCATAAAGAAGAATGAAATCATTTCATTTGAAGGAAAATGGATCGATCTCGAGACCATAATGTTGTGTGAAGTAAGTCAGGCATAAGGAGTTCAGTGTGGCATGGTTTCTTTTACATGAGAAACACAAAATGTAAATAAATTAAGAGTAAAACAAAAGAGAGATGATAGGAAACAGGCAGCAGTCCTTTTGGGAATAGGGAGGACATTAGGAAAAAGAAGAGGCAAAATGCAGTCAAGTGATGAAAAACGTTCAAGATATAATATATACATTTACTAATTTCCCCAAATAAGTGTAATCATCATACACTATGAACATATAGCGATGAACAGAACAGAATAAAGCAAAACACATAAAACACAACCTTTGTTTTGAGTGGAAAAACAATGTGTCTTATCTTCCTTATAGTATGTAGTAGCCATGTGACAATTCCGGCCAACAAAACATACATCAGGTGGAGATTTCTCTAGAGGTTTTGCTTTTCTGATACAGAAGGCTGAATTGGTTGTGTCTATCTCTTTCCTACTTTTCTTGAACGCAGGTAAAGGGCACTAAGCTAAAACAGGCCACAATAAGGAAATAAGCAAGAAGACATAAATCTCCCCAGGTGGTTGAACGAAGGAAGACACTGATGACTCCATTGGGTACCTGGGCTGGACCAGCAATTTTGTAGCTCTAGATTTCTTGTTACATATTAAAAAAAACAAACAAATCCATACTTGCTTCATTACTCTAATTTAAGCCCTATTTGTTATATTTTAGCTCAAATTATCCTTTACTTAAATAGCTGACATACCTATCTGGAATAGCATATATGTACTGCACTTCCGTGCAGAGTTTTGATAAACTCAATGTATTATTGTGGAAAAGGGATTAACTGCAAAAATTTGAAATACGAAGAGAGGGGATGTACAGAAGCCAAAAGACAGCCCCTAACCACATGCTGATAGCAAACAGTAGAGTCAGGCGTCAGAAACAGGTTTCCCAAGACTCCAAGCTCAAGCCTGGGACCCGTCGAGGCTGCCTCCTGACAGGGAGTGTGCACTGTGGCCAGAGCCCAGGTGCTTTGGCCCGAGAGACACCTGGGATCTCTCGTCACTGTCTGCTGAAGACCCCGTGCTGGACGAACACTCTTGTGGTCTCAGCTGCTGCACATTTGCTTCCTAAAATGGCGGCGGAGTCTATCGGCAAAAGACTGGCTTCCTCCCCTGGATATCTCTTCAAGAGCTACTTGGGAATGTCTTCCAGCAGCACTCTTCGATCCTGGCCCTTCTCGCAACCTGAGGGGATATGTGCTGTGTGTGAGGAACTTCGAGGAGCTTGAGCATCCGTGACTGCAGTAGACTGACAGGGAGAGGAGGAGGCAAAGGGTAAGGACAAAGTGACACGTGGATCTGGTTAGCACCCCAGAGACCTTGGTAAGCACTCGGGTGTGAGCCTCCGCGAGACAGTCACCGCCTGACACTGGCTGGTTGATACGAAAAGGATTACACTAACTTAAGTGTGGAGAAAGGGCTTATTTCTATAGGCTGATGGCTTAATCCAGAGATACAGAAGTGGAAATGGAAGAAATGACATGTTCTTGACATTTTTAATGTAGAGCCAATCGGATTTCTTAGTGGATCAGAGAGGGAATTTGAGGAAAAGAGAGCAGTCAGGGATGAGTCCAAGGACTTTGACTTGCATCGTTACCGTTGGCCATTTTGTGAAAGTGTGAAGAAGCACGCCTGCTGTGGAGAAGGATACATGTTAGGTAACTGGTTTTCACGGGGTAACTTCGAGATGATTATTATACGACCATGCGAAGATCTGTTGTAAAGAGAGTTCAAATTCTCAAAATGTATTGTCCCTAAGCCCGTGCGGCAGGGTATTAGAAGATGCTACATAAGTTAAGAAACACATTTGAAGAAGAGGACCAAGGTATTACAATAGAACACCCTAAGATTTAGCTTTTTAGTCTTAATGGCCTAGTCTAATCTGCCTAATACATCAACATATTATCAAGAAAGTGGTGTTTGTTTGGTTCGCTGTCTCAACCTGAATAATGTACTGATTTAATGAGGACAATAAAAAACCAATCTCCTTTATGACTTTTCCAAAATAAACAGCAAATATACAGGCACATATAAAATTAGTTGCCATGCGTAAGAACATTGTGATAAGTGGCGAAGGGCTGTAGGGATCTGATTGCCCCACGAAAACCTGCTACGTGGGTCTGAATCTTGGTTTTGATGCTTAATAGCTCTATTAACCACTTTGAAAATGGGAAATGTAGGTTGTTGAGATCATTCAAAGAGATTATCCTCATAAATCTCTTAGCAGGGAGTTTGAGACACAGTATCAATGCAATAAATATTAGCTGCTTTTCCTTACCTTCACCGAAGCATGCAATACAGACACACATCCCTCACTGAGCACATTATGTTCTTCCCATGCACTGATAAGCTTGTGAACAGATACTACGATAAGTCTCCATGTACAGCACACACACACACACACACACACACACACACACACACACACACACACCATGCCTTAAACTTGCCCGTTCTTTTCACTGCTCATTTTGCCTGTTTTTATACCTGAACGCTCCTTTTAAATGCTCTTTAAGAATGAAAAGAGTTTCTCTTCCTTCCAAGATCCAGACTGTTACTACTGATGCATGCCATGGCTCACAGCTGGCTGTCCTGTTGAACGAGTGACAAATATCCTCAGTGAATCACTTTCTCTAAAAATAGGTCTCTCCAGATGATCTGTAGCTTCAATTTCTGTTTCCATCCACTTTTAAAAGAAAAAAACCCCATTCTTTTAGAGACTTACGGCTAACCTATCACAAGCAATGTGATTCAGTGAACATGAACAAATCTCTCTCAAGTTCGCAGAATGTCCTAGTTTTACCTCATCTGTTTATCAGATTTATATAAAACAGAAATGTAAGGCTGACAGATTTCTGCAGATAGTGCAGTTGAATGTTCATTCTGTTTGGCTTTATGGAGTCATTTACCTGAAGTAGTTTGCCTCGGTAATTTAATGCATGACTTGTCTTTTCTCTTTCTTCTCCAAGATCTACGGATGGATGTAGTGGATATAAGATAACTTTTAAACCATGGTCACCATGTAGAATCCGATGGCTGTTTTTCCCAGTGCAGGCCAGTTCATCTTGAGCATAATTCCCTAGATCACTTGGTTTTCTACGTCAAGAGCCACTGAGTTCACACCGTCCGGACCGGTGGGATGTGTGTTTGTGGAGAAAAACAAGCAACAACAACAACAACAACACAATAGTATTAAAGTGCTGTTTTTATGTTGGGAAGCTCGGCACTATTAGTTGAATGTCAAAAAAGACCAAGCATGCATTCTATTGGCCTCTTTATGACCCTTTTATGTGCATATCACCTAAAGCGTAATTTGAACTGCTATGGTCCACTGATCTGGATTGGGCAAGGGCCATTCAGTCAAGATCTTAAGCTGAGTCATTAACAGCTCCTCTAAAATCCATCACTGGCACACTTACTCTGAATTTTCAAACTGAAGAACACTGGAAGATTAAAAAAGATGTCAAACGTATGTGTTTATGCTAGATCCTTTTCAGTAAAATCAAGCACTGCAGATTTATCATGCTCGCGGACTTGACATTATCCCCTGGCTGGCCAGAGGCAGCCCTTCTCTACACTGTCGCTTTTCTTAGCGTCATGATCATCACTTGAGAATTCCAACGTAGTATGTGAGGTAAAGGAACCACAGTATGCGCAGTACGCTGTGCCGGCTGCCACAGTTAAAGACTGATCAACGTACACAGAATCACTTAGGTGCCTGTGAATTCTAGCAATCGCAAGCCCGACTGAAGCTGGCTCAAACAGTAAGAAATCTTCCTCATAGAACATGACACCCTGATGCAGAGAGATTAGGGACTGTAATTCAGTGCCGTAATGATACCTCAGGGATTCAGGTTCTTTCCATCATACTACTTTGTCTCCCCCATCCTAGCCTTAAAGATGGCTTAGTTCATGGTCAAAACTGGCTGCGTGTTTGCAAATATTGGGCAGCACAAAAGTGACGGCATCTTCTCTTTTGTCTATTTTTATCATCCTGGAAAGCTTTGTGCAGAAGCTTACCATTAGAATTCTCTCACTGCTCATCGGCCAGAATTATAGCAAATGTCCTTCCTAAACCAATCATTGGCAAAGAGAAAGAAATTAGCATTAATTTTATTTAGAAGGAGAAGGAAGAGTAAATAGCTACAGGGCAGACAAACAGCAGGGTCTTCTAAGTGTACAGAGACCCCTGGTGGAGATGACAAAGACCGGACAAATGGTAAAAAATGAGAATCAAGATGTATCATGTACAGGTACAGATTTGTAACGTTGCATGTGACCATAATGTATATGTAAATGTACCAATAAACTCAATTTCAAAAAGGAAAGAGAGGAGGAGAATTTAGAGAAGAGGATGAAGATAACGAGGTCTTCCAGGAGCAAGACAATTTCATGTCTTCCTCCAGAGTACAGCATGGCCTGTGGATATGAGGGAATGATGCACTCCACTGATTAAGTTACATTATAAGACAATGGAGATGGGGTGTTCACTTTCATGACCCCTATGTTACATTATTACAGATTCCATTGTAATACACTGGAGCCTGACTGGAGTTTACCGTGGAGTAAGCTTGCATGTTGTGGGAGTGGAGCAGTGATACGGGAAGCCCCGAGTGGCATTTAGTTACTGAGACTATCCCTTGGCTTGGCGAGCACGGAAACAGGATCTTTTACCCACACAGCTCCAAGGACGAAAATTCTCCAGCAACCAGAGAGTGTGGAGGAGGACCCCAATCCTCCGAGGAGACTGCAACTCAGGACAACCTGATTTCATCCTAATAAGATGGTAAGCAGAGGGGCCAACTTACCTTTACCCAGACTCTTAGCCTACAGAAACTATGAAATTTTAAAAATGTGTTTTAAGCTCTAAAGTTTGCATTATTTATTGCACAAACAAACAAGCCAATAAACAAACCTAAATATATTTACTCTGGACGGTTGCATGAGGGAAGAATACACATTTTTCTCATTAAGCCAGTGAAGATTCATAGTCTTGTGTCACTTAACCTGAATACAATGCTGTGAACAAGGCTGCTCACATAAAGGTATTAAAGGCCCCGCCGAGTGTGCACAGACTGAGCTTCCTGAGTACCCTGCTGAGTACACGGTACCCTAGGGCCGGCCTACAGCTTTGGCTGAACCTGTTGACGAAACGGAACTCTGAACCCTTATGGCGGCTTAGTCGTCACCCCAGTTACAGCACTGCACATTACGGTATCCAGCTTGCTCTGTTTATGCAGAATGTGGGCCAGATACAGCCAACGTGGTGCCTCTAAGAGCCATCAGGATTTTCTGTCACATTTACTGAACAGGAAAGGCCTTGTGTTTTGGCATGTGCTTATGGTTCTGTTTTTGTTTTTAAAATAAAACAAGCCAGCGTTCCATTATGAGTGGGTATAATTCAGTCCTTTTCAGGCTTAAAATATTGTGTAACCATTCAGCTAGACCCTAGTATTAGGACTGTCATTTTCAAACATACAGTATGTTCTAAGTACTGTACTAGGAACTGACATACGCTTTTTCATTTAAACTTTACCACAGCCCTGAAAATGAAATACTGGGAGTCCCATTTTATTGGTGAAGTATCTGAGCTTAGAGAGATTAAATAATGTGTTTAAAATAATAACTTTTGACCCCAAAACTAAATCTTACCCTGTGTAACTTATTTTTCCATATATGAATTTTTTGGTTATTGTCCAAAGTTCAATTTCCAGGTCCCAGTTACGGTGTGATATATATGATATTATATATAGCAGGAGTTGGTAGATTTTTGCTTTAAGAGTTGGTAAAATTTTGCTTTAATGAGTCAGATAAGAAATATTTTAAGCTATATGGTCTCTGTCACAGCTATTTAATTCTGTCTTAAAGTATGAAAAAGGTGATAGGTAATATGTACATGAATGAGCATGACTGTGTAATAATAATGTATTATTTATTTTTTTTAAAAAGAGCGGTTGGCTGGCTCTGGATTGTAGCCTATAGTTCTATGAACTTTTGTCTGAACAGAACACTGACATGTTAGAACCCATCAGGGTTGTGGAAAGAGAGGTGAATGTGGCCAGGTAATCCCAGCAGTCGGGGAGGCTGAGGCAGAAAGATCACAAATTTCAGCCCAGCCCGAGTAACTTAGTGATTTAGAGAGACCCTCTCTCATAATAAAATAATTTTTTTTTTTTGAGACAGGGTCTTGCTTTGTAGTTCAGGCTGGCCCTGAGCTCACTGTGTAGGCCAGGCAAGCCTCGAACTCAGCAATCCTCCTGTCTCTGCCTCCTGAGTGCTGAGATGACAGGCGTGAGCCACCACGCCTGGCACTGTGGTATGTGGTATTGATTGCTGGTGGGCGTGAGTTACCACGCCCAGCATTGTATGTGGTTATCGGGATCGAACTGAGGGCCTTGTGCTTGCGAGGCAGGCGCCGGAACCACTGAGCTAAATCTCCAGACCATAATAAAATAATTTTAAAAGGGGGTGGACTCATACTCAGCCCAGTTCCCTATAGGCTTCTCAGTAGTAGATAGGGAGATAGGAAAATGATGGGGGGTAGGAGGAGAGGAAGGAGAGGGGGTCCTGGAAGATAGGAGAGGGGAAGGAGGGAGGGAGAGAGGGACAGAGGAGGGGAGGGAGGAAGAAAAGGAAGAGGGAAGGAAGCGGAGGAGGAGGAGAGGGACAGGAGGAACAGCAGGAGAGGAAAGAGAAGGGGAGGGGTAGTAGGCGGAAGAGGAAGAGCGGGAGGAGGATGAGAGAGAATCAGAAACAAGTCTGAATGTCTCGTAATCATCATAGATGGAGACCAGCGGCTCCCGTCAGCGCTGTGAGGCCTGGCTCTGACTGGCGCGGTTCACACTCTCAGTTCCTGCCAGGACCGGCTCCCACAGGCCCATCTCGGTACGTTCTTGTGTGTCCGTGTGTCACAGAGTTCGGGAGGACCTGGCAAAATGCCAGCCAAGTGGGGAGGACGGTTGAGAACGAGGGCTTTCTGGACCTAGATCTCAGTAGCTGGAGCACCTCCGGGACTGCACCGTAGAGGTGGCAAGAGAGGAGGGACGGACAGAGTGCCCTGGCGGAACCGAGGCGCCCAGGACGGACAGGGCTTGGCGCAGCGCACGGCCGCTGCGCGTCATGTGTGACCCCGGAACAGCAGGCAGCGGGCCGAGACGGAGGTCAGGGCTGGGTCGCGCCAGGCCCGCGAGGGGCAGGCAGGTTTCCACCTGAGGGCGGCAGCTTGGCCGCTACGGGGGCCCTCCTTCACCGTGACTGTGACACAGCAAGTACGACGCGCACTGGACTCCGCCGGGAGCCGGGCTCCCGGGAAGCGTCTGCCTGAGTCGGCGGCACACGGGACGGCGCAGGTTCAGAGCTCACCGCCCAGGTTTCAGGGGACACAGCAGGAGGCTGGGCGCTGGCGAGCCTGGCCTAGGAAGACGCACGGCAGGCTCCTTAGGAGCAGAGGTCGGCAGGAAGGGGCTGCGCCCAGGGCTCTCGGCGTGGAGAAGGTGGCGCCGGTGAGCTCTCCAGCCCGCTGAGCGGCGCCGCCCGCGGAGAGCCCAGGGGGCCGGATCTGACGAGCCCCGCTGCGGCTGGCTGCCGCTGTGAGCTGCGGGTGTCACGGTTACACCAGGACTCTGGGCCCAGGATGGAGGAAGCCTTGGGGTTTGGGACCGTGGACGGGGACGGGAAAGGAGGGAGGGGTCTTCTGTGAGCTCCTCTGCTGTCCCAGGGTCATTTCAGAGCCCAGTTAGAACTTGAAAATACTATCATTGCTTATTTCAGCCTTCAAAATAAGCAAGTGATATATATTTTTAAAATTTCAGATAATACAGCCGGGCGTGGTGGCTCACGCCTGTCATCCCAGCACTCGGGAGGCAGAGGCAGGAGGATTGCTGAGTTCCAGGCTTGCCTGGGCTACATAGTGAGCTCAGGGCCAGCCTGAACTACAAAGCAAGACCCTGTCTCAAAAAAAAAAAAAATTTTCAGATAATACAAAATGTATTTGTAATGAAGAATGAAAATGACTCGGTATCAGCAGTCTCTGTATTCTACACAAAAACAATAATCAATACCAGTTTGGCATATATAATTCTAGAACAATTTCTGGGAATTTATTAACAAAAGTGTATTAATTATGAATTTATCATGTGGTTTAGTACGCACATTTTATCCTGTGACTTGCTCTATCTACATCAGGTTATAAGCATATATATAACACATTTTATTAATATGTTTCTGTGCATATGTGATACTTAATCACTATAATACAGATAGAATCTAAAGGTGTCCTAATTTTTTCTGTTATAAGCACCGCTTCAGTGAACATTATCATACATATATTCATATGTAGGTATGTTTATTAAGAGTGTTACAATTAAAATAATATAGGCTTTTATGGACTGAACACTATGCTGAGTACTTTATATATTACCTCATGTCATCCTCACAATAATCCCTTGAAGAAGACCAGTAATCTTTCGTTGATTTCCACAAAACGGTAGTGGAATGGATTTACTAATTTTCACTTTTAATTAAAAGCCTTATTGTTATATAATTAAAATAAACTAGTTTACATAATTACGATGGATTAACAAATTTTTAATATCAGGTCTTATGTAAAGCAAGTATGTCTTTCCATCATATTTGTTTTTTATTTAGACTTCCATCACTGTGGTGAAATAACGGACGCAAACTTCAAGGCGGAAAGAGCAGCTGTGGGTCCTGGGCTCAGAGGCGGTAGAGTTCAGTGGGCAGCGCCATCGCAAACAGGCGATGGTGAGTCAGAGACACGGTGGGAAGGTGAGGTGTGAAGCTGTTCACCTGAGGCGGCCAGGAAGCAGAGCAGGTGAGAGGGCCGAGGGGAAGGCAATCCAGGTGCGGACTGTCCGCCCCCGCTTCCGGCTCTGTCTCCTCTTTCCATCACCTTCCAGGAACGCCAACAAGGTGCGATCTCCTGAGGGATCAGCGCACTCGGCCGAGGTAGGGCTCGCAGGACCGAGTTGCTCTGCGAAGCCCATCAGCAGCCCAGCCAGCCTTCTGCATGTGTGTGTTTTTGGGCCATACTTCAAATCCGAACACTTGGCATGTTTCATCCCACGGGACCTACATGTTTCTTGCCGTAAATATTTTTATGTATGTCATGCTTATTGTCGATGTAAAGAAACGAGTTTGTATTTTGAATTTGTAAGTTTTACTATGAGTCATAAAAGGTTCAACTAAGAAATTTAAATCGACTTTCATATGAATTGCTAATAACAATTTTGTCCCTTATTTCTAATACCTACTTTTGATAATTTTTCACACCTTGGGACTTCTAGAATAATACTGAATAAAACAGGCAGTATTGTTTTTGTATCATTTCTTACCTTACAAGGTTTATGTTTCACAATAGTTTGGGGCAGTTGCTACACGTTTTTAGTTAGTATCCTTCAATGAGGAAATAAGTTCTAGTTTACCAGGAATCACTTTGATAATCAGAAGCTCCAATTAATTCTCCATCAATGGAGTCGTAATTTCCTCGTTTTTGATCAAAGTAGGATATTGTACACACACGCACACACACACACACACATGTAAAACTGAACTGTTTTTCTTTTTTTTAGGGTACAGCCTCCTTGATTCTGAGAGCAAGGAGATACAATTTCTTTGGTTTTGAGATTCAGGAAATATATTTGTAAATATACTAGTAGCATTGTAATGTTTTTTTCTCCAAAGTTTTATTAGTCTCTATGTTCTTTTGGGAGATATATCAATGACTTAAGATTGGATTCCAAGTTGAATATGCTTTTTGCCCAGAATTTAGAAGCATGGCGCCTGTGGATTTTGACTATCAGCCTGGTGCTCCTTTGGTTTCCAATGAGAAGGTCATTTGCTTTTCAACCTCTGGAAACTTTCAGGGAGTTTCCTCTTTCCTTGTAGTCTGCAGAATATACTGTGATTCTTTTTTCTTCTTGCGGTACCAGGGATCAAACTTGGGCCTTTATGTGTCCAAGGTTGGCGCGGTACCACTTGAGCTAAATCCCCAGCCCCTATACTGTGACTCTTTTGATTGTGTCTCAACAATTATTTCAATTTTATTTTATATTTTTCATTTATTACTTCTATAGTTTTGATTTTTCTGTCTGGCACTGGTGTCACATTTATTGCTCCATGTTTACTGAGTTCATTTAACTTACACATATAAATCCAATTTTCTTCCATTTTCTTTTTCTTGTTTTAAAATGTTGAGAACGTGCTAGCAAAGGCAGGATTATGCTGTGGACAGACCAGTGTGTGTGTGCTTGAGTGGGAAATCTTGGTCAAGAAAATGCACAGCTGGGAGGTTCTCTTTACCTCCTCGTGACCCTTGAGTTGGTCACCTGCTCTAATAGTTCCACAAAGGACGGAAATTGGTTTGGATAAGCTAATATCCCTCCCAAGTGTATAGATCGGAAGTGTAGTAATAAGAACATTTGTATAGGTTTGACTCCCCCATAGGTTAAAAATAAACACAAAATGTTATATTGGGTTTTCTAAATTATTCTTAGCCATATGAAACTAACCTTCTTTGCCTTTAACCAAATCTGCAGCTAGGGAAGGAAACAGGGCGTGGATGTCTGGTCAACCCGGCATGGTCCTGGCACTTATTCCTTGCCAACTGAATGAATTCTGGCCATCTGGCTGTGAATGTTGTGGGGTGGTCGTGACTAGCCAGAGTCCGGACATGTCAAGGGACTGTCTTTAGTCCGGCTTGGGTCAGGAAAACATCTCTGTGTAATTACTGCCAAACAACCACTCAACAGAACAGGCCTCACACGCTCACAGAGTAGATATTCCCTGCCATGGCAATGGTTTTGAAAGGGCGGTTTCTGTAGTGAACACATCATCATCGCCAGACACATTTTAGAACTGCAAAATCCAAGGCCCTGGCCAAGATGTGTTGGATCAGAGAGAGAGGGAGAGAGTCTGGGGATCAGGACTCTGAGGCACATTTAAATTTGGAAACTTACACTGTTCCATGGAATTTCTGAAGGCCATTAGAAGGCTAAGTAGCCTGACACACTGCAGTATGTGTTTTATGACTGGGAGAATAACTCAACCTTCTCATCCCCGGTCTTCTTAGTGCTAAAGCCTAGGGACTCTCTGTGATGCTCCCCTATTCCTCCCGTGTTATACAGTTAATGAAAACAGGATTCAGAGTAATCCATTTATATTCTTAAATTGTTGCAAAACACACAATCGTTGGATAGGAGACCAATAGCTATTACTATTGCTTTTATATTATATCTATAAATCTCATCTGACTGAATCTGGAACATGGTGGCCTATGCTTTGGAGTCAGACTATTTGAATTTGAAACTTACTAATCTTATCATGAGTCAAGGCAGGAAGTTGTCTCCCTTGCAGGGGATGAGCCAGTGAAAGTGGAATGTTTGCTTCTGGGTCTGTCTGGGTCAGAAAAGCTTCCAAAGGGCAGTCAGTATTATTTCATTGCTTAACACTCCTGGACCTAGACATCACTTCTGCGCTTTGTAAACATATCAATCCTTTCCTCCTTCTCATCCATCCCTTCAGAGTGTGTTTTCCAAAGCAAAATACACATGAAGCCTCCACACTGTGCGGGGTTGGCAGTGGCTGGACAGAGTCTCCAAACCTACAGGCATCCTGGCCAATTCCACGCCTGAGGCTGGCTCAGAACTCACTATGTAGCCCAGGCTAGCCTCGAACTCTCAGCAATCCTCCTGCCTCTGCCTCCCAAGTGCTGGGATTACAGGTTTGTGCCACCATGCCCAGCACTGTGGTATGTGGTACCGGGGATTGAACTCAGGACCTTGTGCTTGCCAGGCAGACGCCAGAACCACTGAGCTAAATCCCCGGTCCCCTACCTCAGCGTGAGTGCTTGCCTAGCAAATGCAAGTTCTCTGGAGCAAACCCCTCCTCTGCAACTCCTGTCATATCGCCTTAAGGCAGAGACAGCTCTCTGGGGTGGGTACAGGATGGGTACATTCTGGTCCAGAGTCCCATTTCGAGATCAACTCAAGTGAGACGAAATTCTTGTTCATCCTATTTCCTTTACTCCCCTGTAGGTTTCTCCAGAGAGCATATCATCAATAAATTATAAGCCACTGGACCTCAGGCTCCACTTTTAAAGTGAGTTATAAGCTATTAGAAACTCTAAACTTCCTACTTTTGGCAGCTCCAACAACCTACATGCTAGAAAAGGCTTCCTCAAGGTCAGAGCTATCTGGTTTAATGAGGGTGACTGTTTCTCTCCCTTCCTTCTTATTCTTTGTTGTTTTTTAAAAAAATCTTTATAGATGACACTAGCACAATTTCATTACAAAGCTCATGAAACGTCAGGTGATGTTTTAGTCTGAATATTGAAAGACGAGGTCAGAGCTGCTGCTCTCCCGAGCCGCCTCCTGTGGCACAGCTGCCGAGAGTCTGGGAGCCAGGTGCACAGGCTCGGAGAGCAAGATCCAGGTCTCCGAGCAGCTGTCCAACCGGGCTGTGGGTGAACTCACATGTGAAGGGCCAATTAGGAGCGAGGAAGGAGCCTCATAGGAAGCTAGATGGCACTTTGCTCTTGGCTCGGCTGTAAGTGTTTAAAATATCTCTCATCATTAACACCATGATTTACAACGAATTGAGTGTAAATTCTTTTTACTGCTTGCTATATGCAGAAATCACCACATAGACAGTTTCTGAAAGACGCTTTGCCAAAATTATTTTAACTGCAAATTAACAGATAATATGTGAAACAATATATATTGTTTTCTGACATAAACTCATGGAATCCA
Source organism: Thryonomys swinderianus (assembly GCA_004025085.1). NCBI lineage: Eukaryota > Metazoa > Chordata > Mammalia > Rodentia > Thryonomyidae > Thryonomys > Thryonomys swinderianus. Next base: position 33,919 of record PVIC010006704.1, read on the forward strand.
TGAAATCATAGAGCACATGGGTGATCCAGAAAGACCTATCACAGTGATTAAAAATCTGCATATTAAAGGTTTCAGTGGGCTGAGGTGTGGTCTGATTTGAGGCCTTCTGAGTTTTACATCTTGTTCTTGTATTCATGGGAAGGAGCACAGCAGCCTGTTTTAATTTGGTAAACAGGATTTTTTTCCCTTTTATTCCTTTTCAGCATCATGCAATTTATTCACAGAACAGTTTTGGTAATTTTCATTAGGATATATAATTTTCATTAGGATGTATATATCTAAGTATAAGAGACAGGGCCTAATAGAATAGTTTAAGAAATCTACTCAGTAAAAGTTGACAGTAATAAAACCTTGTATTTAAGGATTTATCCTTCACTGTTAGAGGGTCAAGTTCACTGAGGCTGATTACCAGCAAAACTGATTAACAAATTAAACATCTAGCAAAAATGGATTAATTAAACAAATGGAAACAGATGCAAAAATTAAGTTTAATCAACTCTGCCTTTGGGATTTAAGAAGTATCAAACCTATGAGGAATCTGACAAAATGACTTACAGGAAATAAAGCCAAGAACTAGAAAAGAAAAATAAAGTCTGATTATCTAGCAGACTAATCATAGATAGAAAACAAAAATAAAACACAAAAGCAACAAAAGATAATAACCTTCTGTTATTCTGTGGTACTCCAATGAGTTCGCTGCTCAAGATTATGAAATTCCAACTAATTTGATGATTTATTTTCTAATGCAAAAGAAAATTACAGAAGTAAGTTAGAAGTTTCAAGGTAGACTGGAGAAAGAGATAGTCTCTGCTTGAGAGATGGAAAAATGTATATATTAAACCTAAGAACCAGGACAGCACACAGTGTAGACTTACTAGCACAAGGAGGAAAACTGGTGTACACACTTAAGGTACAACAGGAGTAGGTAAGAAAAGGAAATTATAACAGCAGTAAAATTGCTTTGAAATTTGCAAAGCACTGGTAACTCTGTTACTATATGTGAACAAAATTCCATTTGGCTTTCTCTCCTTTTGAAGGCAGGGAAAGAAAAACTATATTATAGAAAGATTTACAAGTGAAATTCTCAACAGGAAAATGCTCCAGGCATGCACATGTCCTCTTTTATCAGTCTTTCCTAAGTAACCTTGCCTGAAAATGTTTCCCTGTACTTCTTTGAGCTAATTTTCCTTAAGATACAAAACTTGAGGAAAATGTTCTTGGGAAAAAAAATGTAGTAATTAATTTTTTGTAGTAGCAATAATGTGTTACTGAAAAGTAGCCCAAATATTTGTTCAGCTTTTTTTTTTAGTAGTACATGTCTGCAGTATGATTTGATTTTTTGTGAGCACTGGTACACGTATGTAACACATCTTAACTCTCCCTTTATTTCTTCCCTTGCCCCCCATTCCCTTTAGCTTTTGGTCCTCATACTTTTTGCAATAATTCTATCTCCCTTTTTCCTGCTATCTATCTTTCATCTTAGTTTTTAATTTATTTATATTGACGTCCCTATATAATTCTAAATTAAAAGACTATTGCATTTGTATCATGGAATTTTTATTGCTATATTTTCAATGGTAAGTTATTTTTTCCAAGGGACTTCATCTCAGATTTCTTAATAACAATCAGTAGGAAAATACAGTTCATTGAACAGCGATCTAATATACAATTAAGTTTTTGTGTGTATATTGAAGTCACATGTACACTACCTGATGAAATTTTGGCTCCATATCTGCTGAAAAATGGAGCAAATCAATCATATACTCATTAAATTTATTGATCTCCAAAATGAGGCCTTCTTCTGAATTTTTAGAATCAGATTCATGAGGGAGGGAATAAACAGACTTCTGCCAAAATCATGACCAGAGAGGATTTTGTATTGCAAAGATACCTACCATTTACCAGAAAGACCGACCGAAGGAAATTATTTTCATTGAAGGTCTTTCTACTTGACCTTTCTATTCGTTTAATTTTGTAAAGAGATAACCTATGCTGCTGAAATCAAAAGTCAAACTGTTTTGTCATTGGGTGAATCTGGCCCATGTTGCTATCTTCTTGCTGCATGGAGATTGACAGACAGATTACTAGGACCAATGAGCAGTCCTGATGACAAGGGTGGTCTGATAATTTACATGGACTCAGAGCTTCCGTAAGAAGAGAGATAAGATTTATAATTCTTGATAATTTGTACCGATTCCATCTTGATTCATAGTTTTTCCATGTGAACATAAGGTCTTTTGCTCTCTCATTTCTGTATCATTCCAATTTTAGTGTATGTGCTGCTGAAGCGAGCACTACTCTCTATTTTCTTGCCCTACACATTGGAATTTTCTGTCTCCAGGTTACTGGCTCTGATCTTGGAATTTTTATTGTATTAATCTGGCCTTTCACTCTACACGAATGGCCTCTAACAGATAAGAATCCTCCCGGTCAACTCACTGATTTGGAGAAGATGGCTCCCTGAGGGGAGATTAGACACTGGTACTTGTCTTTCAAATTCCTCTCATGCCTACTCTTTCCTCTTGCTTCCTGCTTCTCCTCTATAATCTTTTAAAGACTGTGTTGCTCATTTCCTGGGCATTAAGTGCTCTCCAGGCTAATCCATCTTTCACTTCACTCTGACAACATTAATGGCAACTGTTACCCTATCTTTCAAATCTAGCTCCCTCTGCTCAGGCTGTGAGACCTTCAATTGACCTCTACAAGTTTGTTTCTTCAGAGTATGCAATTTCAGTCAAGCCAATTATATTTATTCCATCTTTGTAATTTTACCCATAAGATTAAGTTCACATTCCATTATTTTAAACTTTACCTTAACACTTACAAACATAGATTTGCATAAGACTTCCTATTTCACGAAAGGTTTGATAGGAGTGTGCTTTCTCTTCTAAACTCTCTAAGAGTTATTAACTCTTCCAAGAGGATCTGTGGATCCTCTCTTGCGGGAAACAGGGGAAAGGGACAAAACTAGAACCTCTGCATTAGATTCTAGTTTCCTGTGAGTTCTCCGGCACACAGTGAAATCATTAATAATTAGGTAGGAATGAGGCTTTTAAAAAAGCTGAGCTTGGGCCTGATCCATGCTACTCTGGGCAGCAAAGGACATCAGACCCCAGCTTGGCACACCTTTTATTTACCCCAGATCCAAGCTTGCTACACCTTTCATTCTATATATTCCAAAAGATGTGGGAGGACAGGACAGACACCCACAGCAGTCCTAGAGAAGTTATGTAGATTCTGGTATAATTCTGCCCTGAAACATCACAGCATGGGCGCCCAGCAGGGTCCTTGTCACTACAGGGGTGAAAGTGTGTGTTAAGACTCCAAGTCTGTCTGCAGGCAGGAAAGCTCATCAGAGTCCCAAGTGGTGCAGTTATTTCTCCCAAAATAGGATTGTTCCCAACATTCTTTCAAACCAACACCATTCTCATAGCAAGTCTTTAAAAATTTAAGCTTCAGAGTTCGATCACTGGTACAAAAAAAAAAAAATTAAGCTTCAAACTATATCTTAAAATTGATCATTCCCCAATTCTTTCACTCACATTTGTTTAGTATCACTGAGGAATTGAGGTTATAACTGTTTTCTTGCTGGCTTTCGTACTTTCAAAGTACCCTAAATCTGCAATTTAAAGGAGAAATTTATTTTCGTTTACCATCATTTAGCAGTTTCAGTCCATGTGTGGTGAGTTGCTGGAGGTGGAAGCTTCACGGTGAAAGGATCTAGGAGAGGGAAGCTGCCTACCTCATGGCGGTCAGGAAGCAGAGTCAGGGAGACACCAGGACAGGAAGTACACCTCATGACCTGTCTCTTCCAACCACGTTTCACTTCTCGACAGCAAGTTAGCTACGATGTCACTGCCGTCCCATTACTTTGCAAAAGTCCTATGTATGAGCCTCTGGGGGAACATCTACATGTAAACCACAATAATCACTAATCCATAGACTATAACCTTCACGATACATTAGAATGTTCTGTAATTGTGGAAATATTCCATAACCTATGGCTGTTGGTGGAGTAGTCACTAGCCACATGTGGTTACCAAGTATTTCCAATGTGGCTGGTATAACTTTAGAACTGAATTTTTAATTCAGGTTGAACTTGGAAGTAATCAGCTACCTATGGTTATTATCTGCCAATATGAAACAGTGCAGACCTAGTCCTTGGATTCACCTTTTACTTTCCAGACTCCCATTTTTTCATTTCCCCCCTTTTCACTCAGCAATAGGCACCCATTTTTTTTCTTACTGCTCTTCATAAAAGTTAAGTTTAATCCCATGTCTGAGCTTGTGCCCGGATTCCTCTCCTCTTCTCTTAGATCTTCACATAGCTTCTGCTTTTTTTTTTTTGCTTTTTGGAGACAGGGTCTTGCTTTGTAGTTCAGGCTGGCCCTGAGCTCACTATGGTGCCCAGGTAAGCCACCGCGAACTCAGCAATCCTCCTGTCTCTGCCTCCCGAGTGCTGGGATTACAGGCGTGAGCCACCACGCCCAGCATTTTTTGTGGTAACCGGGGATCGAACTCAGGTCCTTACGCTTGCGAGGCAGGCGCCAGAACCACTGAGCTAACCCTCCGGCCCATAGCTTCTGCTTTTACTCCATACTTGTTTTTGACTCAAAATTCAATTTGTCATAGAATTCTTTCCTGGCCACTACCTTAGTCAGCTTGAGCTGTTGTGACAAGAATGTCAGAGAATAGGTGCTTTTGTTTTTTAAAAGCATTTGCTTCTCTTGGGTGTATGGAAAGTGGAAGTCTGAGATCAGTGCACCAACACGGTCCCTTTCCCGTTGATGACACTCCTTCTGACTCACAGGTGTGTTGATGCTTTTTGTTTTTTGCTCAGGTGGAAGACAGCTGAGAGAGAACTCTAATCTCACAGTAGAATATTTTTTAAAGGTTCATAACCAAACATAATCACTCTGGGAAAAGAGCTTGGAGTATGAATTTTCACGGGGGACATGCATGCACGAACACTAGCTCCCCACGACACCCTTCTCTACATGTTCTCTTCTGTGTAGTACTATCCTTGCTTGAAGTAAAGCCTTATTATCTTCTCTACTTTTCCCAGAAGTACAGGAACAGAGTTAGTGGAAAATCGGTTCACGGTAGAACTGAATTTCTCTAGATGACATTGAACAAGGGGACGCAGAAGCAGGGGGTTGAGAGTATTTGTGAGAGACTAATTACAATGATGGCGAAGTGGAATCTGGGAAACTACAATGCTTGAGCGTAAGTGAAGAGGGTGAGCTTACTGGATTAATGAACTTTTTTCTGTGATGGGGTGAAATGTCTTTGAAATAGGAGTGCTAATGAGAATAACTTGGAAAGATATCGGGTGACTGATACAGAGTGGGATGCTTTAAAAGGCGATTCTGGAAAGCGTGTAATCCTCGGGCAGGGAAAGTCTTGGGAATGCTCACAGAAGTGGGAAGCTGACGTGGAAGAAGGTGGAAGACAAAGTCATAGGAGGAAAAATATTTAAGGACTCAGGAGTCAGGGTATTAGTAAGAGTGATTAGTCATGTGAAAATCAGCAAGGAGTATGACAAGAATAATGGTAGAGTGAATTAGGAAGAGACAGGCTTTACCATTGTGAAGAAGGGGAGGCCTACTCGGGCTTGATAAGTGTCCGGAGGAAAACAGTACATGAAGGAGACTGAAGACGCTTTAAATCCATGAGCTTTTTGGAAGGGGAATAATAATGTGAAAGCAGCAGTAAATCTGCTTCTCCTGCTAGCGTATCTAAAGGAGGAGAAAAGAGCCAGCACTTGAGAGTCCTGCAGAGCAAGGACTAGGTGCCAGAAAAACAAGTAAAAGACACTTTAGAGAGGAAGCAGAAGATAGGCTACTGCTGCGGAATGAATTCCAGAGGGTAGAGTGGAGGGAGGCTGGGGGAGGGGTGGGTTAGCAGATATGTCGATCTGCACAGAGATGGAACTTGGAGAGGAAGGGCCCTGTAGCCTTGTGCTTTTTCTGTTGATTGAAGTCATTAGGAAAAGGTATGTGATGGGATTGTTTTACAAGGTATTCAAGTTTATTTTATTCTGATAAAAGTTGAGAGTGTGAGAAGGGGAATGAGGGGTCATGTCAGGGGCACACGGAAATCCGGTGCCTTGTTTTGCTCCCCTGTGTTAGTCCGCAGGACAAAGGAGCAATGACGTTTGGTCAGCTCTGAGGGGCGTGGTGCTGGGAATAATCCCGTTCGGGAAAAATAATCGGAAGGTCAAATAACTGGAAGGCCTTCCTGCAGACAGACTTTGGACTTAACTATGTTGCGAAGAATCCTGTTTGGGAGAAACAACTGAAAGGTCAAAATCGAACAGTCCTTCTTGGCTGCTTACTACTTTGGACTCAAGTCACCTTCACCTCTGGTAACAACAAGATCGTCCCACACGCTGTGATGCTTCAAGGTAGAACTACTCCACTGCAGTGTCTGTCCTGCCCTCTGAGTTTTTGTTACTCTAGAGGTGCTGAATAAAAGTTGTGGCAGGCTCGGGCCTATGGTCTTTTGCTACCCAGAGCAGCTGGGATCAGGCCCAAGCTCAGCTTCTCTAAGCCTCACTTCTGTCTAGTTATTATTTCGCCATGTGCTGTCGACTCACTGGAGACTAGAACCTACTGCAAAGGTCCTAGTTATGTTCCCTTCCCCTGTTTCCCACAGCTTGGGTCTCTCTTATTTTTTCTTTCTCTTGTGTCTGACCTCAACTATTCCTTTTATGGTCATTGCTGTTCCCAGACTCATGGAAAAGATGCTGACAAAAATTTCAGCTATAGGGGACTTTAAGATAAATGATACATTCTCTGGGAGCCAAGAGACATCCTGTCTCCACGCCACGTACTACTTCACATCTTTATGCTTAGGCCTCCTCAGGGCCAGTAATGGCTGACTTCTAGTTTTCTGACTTGGTTGACTCTAAGGACAATGCTTATCTATGAATAGGCTCATAAGAAGAAGAGCACATTAGAAGAACAGAGGTGACATGTGAGTTTAGTTTTATATAGAATGAATTTGAAATGTGTGCATCAAGATTGTTCAAGAGGCAGGTACCTGTATGGGTTTAGAGCCCAGAAGAGGGATGTTCAGATTTATTCATATTTGGAAGTTGTCAGCTGGTGGATGTTTTATGATATGCTAGGTATAGCTGGGTAAAGATCTGAAAAGATTATATAGAGCAGGAAAGGCTCAAGGTCTTTGGAGGTTGGGTAGAGGAGGGAGATATAGCTATTAAGACAAGAGGAAAAGTGTGAGAGAAGAAGGATGGGAAACAAATGAGAATAAGAGATTTAGGAGAGGGCAAGAGGTCCCTGTTCTCCGTAAGGCAGTAATTTGAACACTGGTGTTTAATGCTCCTGATTCTAAATCCAGACTGGAGGCACAATATGATGCAAGATAGGGCGCTACAAAAAGAAGTATTAGTTGGGTGAAGTTTGTAGATTCCTGTAAGAAACCTGGTGGAGATTGAAGGAAGGTCCTAGGACTTTTCAGAGATGCTGTGAAGATTTAAATGAATGGACACTTTGCTAAAACAAACAAACAAACAAACAAACATGAATTAACAAACTTGACTCAAAATGCCTTCAATTTTTATTTTAAAATAGGTGTTAGGTTTGGATATTATATGCAGTTTACCTTCCCTTTTGTAGTGAAAAAGGGATCAATTCTGGATTCTACAGAGAGCAAGAAATAAAAAAAAGTCCAAGGACATCTTCCCAAATTATTTGCTAACTTGCCTTATCCTTAAAAATAAAATCTGACCAAGAACACTAATGTGACAAATATAGAATTATCTTCCTTATGTATATAGATGTAAAAATAATGCAATACTGGCAACCGAAGGCCAGAAGTTTTATTAAAATAAAATCTCCATGGCCAAGTAGGACTTGTTCCAGGAACATAATGAGTTATTATTAGGATATCTATTAATATAATCCATCAGATAAAGAGGCCAAAGGACAGAGAACAATCACATGATTACTTCCATATTTGCTAAAAAGTAATTGGAACAATTTCTCATCCATTCCTGAAAGAAATCCTAGAATTATTTATCTTAATAAAAAGACTGCCTCTTTACATGAAGATGACTTGTTTACTATTTAGATTTTAAAGGCATGTCTGTTAAACAAGGAAAAAAACACAAAGAAAAAAACCACCTGAATTTCTCATTTATCATTCTGTATTCCTCATTCACTTTTTCATGTTAAACTCTTTTATTGCAAGTCTGATTGTTAACTAGTCATGGAACAGTAAATAAATGCCTGTTTAATAAAGAACTTTGATCAAGCTTACAAATGCCAGTTACGTTATTTTTAGTATTGTTGCTTGTATTTCAATTTTTCTTAGAATAATGCACACTTTGGGCTCGATATTTAGCTCAGTGGTTCTGGTGCCTGCTGTTCTGAGCTCGATCCCTGGTAACCAGTAACCACACACAACAATGCCTGGTGTGGTGACTCAAACCCACCAGCAATCAGTACCACATACCGCAATGCTGGGCATGGTAATCTCACACCTGTAATCCCAGCACTTGGGAGGCAGAGGCAGGAGGATTGCTGAGTTCGAGGCTTGCCTGGGCTACACAGTGAGCTCAGGGCCTGCCTGAAATACAAAGCAAGATTCTGTCTCAAAAAAAAAGTAAAGCACACTTTTAATAATAAAAATATGAATTACAAGAAAAAAAGACTGCCTCAGTTTATAAGCATGGATACAAAGTGTGAGATTTGTATAGAAAGGGGTCTTAATACAATGAATTAGCTAGAAATGGGTTTGTCTTGAAGTAGAACTTGCACTATACCACGTGATCTTTTTCGGGCTTGATAGGCACCTGCAGTGGCTTCCAGGAGAGTGGAGGACATCACCTGGCACCAGCACTGTAGCCAAACCTTTCTCCAGGTGCTTCCACTTTCTCCCTCGCTCGCTCCCTCCCTGCCTCCCTCCCTCCCTCCCTCTCTCCTGGCAGACAAATAGTTACAGTGGCCCTTTAAGAAGCCACAGCGATGCAGGTGACTCAGGTGAAGCAAGTGATGCAGGTGATGCAGATCAATCATACATTGGTAAACGTTACTTCCGCCCTCGCGCCCAATCACACTCCACCACAAGCACCGCTCCCATCCTCTCGTCCAATCACATCGCAAACCACCCTATATAAACGCCTGTAATTTCCATAATAAAGAAGCACCTTCTCCACCTACAGGGAGTCTGGGAGTTGTGACTCCGTGTCCCCGCTCACCCTCCTGAGGTCGTTGGACAAGGGAGACAGTAAGGTAACCGGCACGACCAGACCACACAGCACTGTTTCCAGGCCTATTCATACATTGCAAACGGCAGACTTCCTTTTTAAATACTGAATAATACTCCACTCTATATTCCATTTTGTCCAGAATATTCTATTTCACATGTAATATTCCATTTCATTATCTTATATGCACATATGCTCCCACTCTCTTTAATCCATCAGTGGATACTTTGCTTGTTTCCATACCTTATGCTGCAAGCGTGCATGGAAGTGCTGATACCATTAGAAGACAGGGATTCATTTCCTTTGGATAAATGTTCAGAAGAGAAATTGCTGGGTCCTAGACACTTCTGTTCTTTATTTCTTTAGGAACCTTCCTACTGTTTTCCATAATAACTGGACCCCTCTACATTCTCACCAACAGTGTATAATACTTGGGTTTTCTATTCTTACTCCTTCATTAACATTTATTTCCTTTGCTTTTTTGGTAATAGCCAACCTTAATGTGGTATCTCATAGTAGTTTAATTTTCATCTCCCCAATGACTGGTGACAGCGAGCATCTTTTTATATATATATTAGCTATTTTTATATCTTTTTATATGTATTTTTTGTATTTGTTAATGAATAATAAGTGGAATCTAAAAGATCTTATATCACAAAATTAATATAAAAATAAATTCCCACTGGGCATGGTGGCTCATGCCTGTAATCCCAGCACTCGGGAGGCAGAGACAGGAGGATTGCTGAGTTCGAGGCTTCCCTGGGCTACACAGTGAGCTCAGAGCCAGCCCGAACTACAAAGTGAGACCCTGTCTCAAAAAAAATAAATAAATAAAAATAAAAATAAAAAATAAATTCCCTATGTGCCATCATTTATCACCTATAAACATCTATCTGGTCAAATAGTCATTATTTTTCTCTTTTTTGTTTTGAAATACAGTACTAGGGAATGAACCCAGGGTCTTTGAACTGATCTGTATACCCAGCCATTTATAATTTTTTTTAAAAAATTTTGAGACAGGGTACTGCATATTTGTTAAATTGCCTAAACTGGGCTGGAACTTGCAATCTTCCTTCTTCAGCTCCTCAGGGCTCAGGGATCACAGGAGTGCATCGCCAAACCCAGCTTATCACATCCCTAATGCAATGAATTGTCAAGACTTAGGGCTGGGATTATTGGGTTAATACCAGCCCATGCGAGGTTGAATCAGGAGTTCAAGGTCAGTCCTGGGTACATAGTGAGTTTAAGGCTAGCATGAACTATATGTTGCTTCAAACAAACAAACACACAAAGAAACAAATAGAGATATTAGGTACGAGAAAGAAGTTTTGTGTAATTGCACAGAACTGCAGAGTAGAGTGACGAAAGGTAGTTGTTATGCAATGTATCTTTCAGAAAGCTAGAAGAAATGATTCTGACATAAAATGTTACCAAAGTATTATTTTTACTACTTGATAGAAAAACAAAAAGGCAAGCTCAGATGGATAAATAAACTAAACTTCTAGGAAGGTACTTACTTGCATTATCAAATATCAAAGCTATTATAAAGCTACTGTAATTAAAATATAATAGCAATGCACAAGTGTAGTATAGTACTAATCCCAAAAATAAAATTACAAGTCACTAAAATGCAACAGATGACGGTAAAAGAGAACCTAGGACATATTATCATTTATTACGGAATAAATGTAACATTTCAAATCAGTGGGAAAAGAATAAATTATTCAACAAATGGTTTAAAAATACCTATTAATCATTTGGAAAAAAATTTAGATCTTTCATCTCATAATGACATAAATTCCAGATGGATTAAAGTGATAAAATAAAAGTATATGTTAAGATCTAGAGAAAAACATCGATTAATATTTTTCTACTCTCAGGGTGGGGAAGACTTCTGAAATATAAAAGAAAAGAAAACACTGTAAACTAGATATATGTGAGAGATTTAACAACACAAGAGATTTACATTGAAAGTATAATAAAACTAAAAACAAAGTGCAATTGGGGAAATGCTTGCAATGTAAACAAAGATTGTTTTAATATACAAAAAGAATTTAAAAATTCAATAGCAAATGGACACTATTAGCACAGGCAAGGGCATGAATGGATAATTCATAAAAAGACATTAAAAACATGAAAAATAATCTTCCATAATAAGTATAATTTAAAAACTGATAAAATTCAATACTTCCTCCTCCGTTAAACAACTCAAAACAAGAAGCAAACAAACCAACCAAAAAGTAGGAGTTTGCATAGACTTCCATTCCTAGAACACACATTAATGAGCACATAGGAAGATACTCAAGCTAACTAATTAGTAATGAAATACAAGTCGAAACTATAATGAAAAACTACCTTGAACTTATTAAGATTGTGAAGAGTCTGAAATTTTTGCATTACTGGTGGGAAGCTAAAACAGTATTAAATTGTAAAATTGACGCAGCAGTTCTCAAACACAAAATTACCATACAATCCAGCCATTCCACTTCTGTTTATATAGTCAGAATAAATGAAGGAAAGACTTTGAACAGGTATTTGTATATTCATTTTCACAGCAGCATTATTCACAGTAGCCACAAGGTAGAAGTAGCACAAATGGTATCTACTGACGCAGGAATGGGTAAACAGAACGTGGTACCTGCAGATAACCGAACACTGTTCGGCCCTACAAAGAAGGCAATTCTGACACACGGCGCAATGTGGATAGAATTTGAGAACATTATCCTGAGGGAAATAAATCAGTCACACAAATGAATTTGTCCCACATATAGACAAATATCATGATGCCTGTTATATGAAGTACCTAGAAGTGTCAAATTTATAAAAGAAAGAAATAGAATTGGGTTGTCAGAGACTAGGACAGGGGGAGAATAGGAAAGCAGTGTCAAATAAATTCAGAATTTCAGTGGGGAATGAAAAGTTCTAGACATGGATGGTTGTGAATGTAATTAATAGAAGGGGTCACTTGAAAACTGTTACGGCAACTTGAGTTATGTATATTTTACCACATCAAAACAACCCAGTGATTTGGGTCTTGATGACTCCTAGATGAAATGGAAATCTGAAACAGAGAAGAGGAATCAGAAATAAAACTTTCCTTGGGATTCATAATCATAGCCTACCTTCATTTAGATTGGAGGCTCAGATGAACACTGCCTGGGATACCTCAGACTGAAAAAGTAACAATTTTTCCTTCTCAGCTAATGATAGCTTGAGGACTTGACCACAGCAAAGACTCTGGAATTGGATATACTATTAGAAAAGCATTGCGTTACAAGTCTATTCTCTCCAAATAGATGTATAGCTTCAGTGTAATCCCAATCAAAATCCTCAGTAGTGTTTTTGTAGAAAATGACTAGGTGATTCTACACTTGATCTTAGCCAAAAGGCCGAGAAGCGATGACTAGGTGATTCTAAACTACATATAGAAATTCAAAGAACCAAAAATCAGTCTGGCAAACAAGAGAGGACCTGTAGGAATCACTGTACAAGATGCCAGCCCCTTTGAGAGAAAGCCGTCGCAGTTAAGCCACACTGGAATGAGAACAAAGGAGCCAGTAAAGAAGAACAGAAACTTTCACATGTCCAAATTACTTATGGCAAATGTGATGGTACAGTCAACGAAATTGACCTTCATTTCATAACATACCAAAAAAGCAACTTCAAATGCATTGCCCGTGTACCTATAAAAGGAAATATCTCGGACAATACTTTCGTGACTCTGAGGGAAGCAAATATTTTGTAAGCAGGACACAAAGGGCATGCATATAACAGGGGAGATCAAACTGGACTATATTAAATTGAAATTTTTTCCTAAGCCAGAAAAGATAGGACTTTTACTTCAGAGTACAAATTATTTATAATATGTCCCTCTCAGCTCTTAAATTCAGAGTATGTTAAGAATTCCTTCCAATGAATAGGAAAAACAAGATAACCCAGAAGAAAAGACAGACAAAAGTTTTGAACAGACATTAAACGCAAATAAATATGTAAAAACTGCTACACGAATTAGTCATTGAGAAAGTATAATCAAAATAAATGAAGGAAAGACTTTGAACAGATATTTGTAGACCCATTTTCACAGTAGCTAAAATGAAAAAGGCATCACCAAGTAGCACAAAGAAGAAATAGTTGTTATGGGGGGGGGGTGCTAAGGATCAAACCCAGGACCTTGTGTACGCTAGGAAAGTGCTCTACCTCTGAGCTGCAAGACCAGGCCCATAAAGAAACCTGTATTACTGGAAGGGACATGAAATGGTGAGGATGTTTCGGAGAGTTGACAGTATCTATCAGAGCTGAAAGTATGTATATTCTATGAACCAGCAACGCCTCCCCCAGGTAGATGCCCGGCAGAAGCATCTCATGTGTCACAAGGGATATGCACCAAAATGTTCATAGCGAAGCTGCCTACAGCAGCCACAAGTAAGAAGTGATGCACATGTCTATCCTTAGTAAAGTGGGCTAATAAGTTGTGTCCTCGTCGTACAATGGAATATTGTACAACAGTAAAAATGAAAATTACTGCTGCTTGCAGGGTGCAGAAGGATCTCACGATGTAATGCTGAGCCCAAGAAATTAGGTATAAAAAGCTGCATGCTGCATGATTCTATTGATCAAAGTTCAAAACCAAGCAAGTGATTTATGCCATCAGATGTGAATAAAGTGTTTACTTTGAGGGGGTAGCATATAGGGGGGGACGTGAAGGAGATTCGGGGCTGCCAGTAACATTCTGTTCTGTGTTTTATATGGCAGTTACATACAGGTTGAAAATTTTCTTTAACTGAAAATTGATTAAGTTATAATCTTATAGTGTATATATTGATGGTATATTTCAAAGGAAAGTTTATTGGGAAATAAAAATTCATGACAGAACTTTTCTTGAGGTCACTCTGACAAGGAGAATGAACTATCCTAGAAATGTTTATGCCCACACCTCGTGATACAATTTATCATGCAATGAATAAAAAATACATACATTATTTTCGCATCAGGATGTTCATTTTAAAATTTTAAAGCAAATGCAAGCTTGTTTCTAATGTAAATATGAGATCGGAAAGGACTGATAAAATTGATGTAGGACAATGACATGGAATATTATGCCATGTTTAATATTCATGCTATTGATTATTTAAGAGTATGGGAAGACTGTGCAAGGAAAAGCATACTGTGCCCTTGTGGATGTACCATTCTGATTTTATTTTCATGGGCACCTGCTCAAAAAGGAAACATATATCAAATAAATGAAAGCAAAAATTTTCACCATCCTTTTCCTCTGGGTGGTTGTGTGAATGCACTTTTCTATTTTTCTAAGAACTTTTTCTTTTATAAGCATGAGTATAAATAAAATAATGTTATAGTCAATCTGTAAATCCAGTAGCTTATCATAATGCTTATGCTTACTGGGTAACATGGCAGACAATAAGCTGGTCACTTTTAACAAAATCGTTTACTTGGATTAAAGGATATGCATGAAGAAGACATTGAGTAGAAGTGTTTCTTTCGAGAATTTTGGGTGGCATGGAAAGAAAGTGATAGGAAGATATTAAATTTTGCTTTCTTGGGCATTCTATAATCCTTAGACTCTCTAGATTAATGTTTCTCAGTTAGCTGTGCGAGAAATCATGAAGGAAGCTTTAAAAAATACTGTCAGTGATTTCAGTTTAGAAGACCTAGCCCATGTCCAGGGTTTCTCAGGTGACCTGAATCCAAAGGTTCCAGGAATTCAGGTTCCATTTTATTTCCTTCCTTCCCTTTCAAGTAGAAGCTACATTCTTTCCTAATAGTAGCTTCATATACATTCGTCAGCTATACTGGGCACAATGTAGGTGCTAAATAAATAGTTGCTGATTGGTGGCCATAGAAAGCTTTGTGAGAGAGGCAGGCTTCTTTTCCCTATGTTGGGTGGTGGTGGTATGTCAGACAGTACCTTCCAGGCATCAGAGGGCATCTTGGTTCACAGCTCCAACGGGGTAGTGGAAGACATTTAACACACCTTCAAAAACTAAATCACGTGTTGGTGGGTACTGGGGATGCAAAATAATTGAGGTGAAATCTCCATGAAGTCAACAGCATAACTACAAGTCCAGGAAAGAATATTTTATGCTACTATGGGAATGTCAGTTGTGGTTACTGAAGTTATCCCTACGATGGTATCTGGTGTTAGCTAGCGGTGAAAATCTTTTGACATGAAAAAAGAAGAGAATAGGAACTGTGCTTGAAGTTATATAGGTTTACCGGATATTGTGTGTTTCATGCTGTTTTAGGTTTACCGGATATTGTGTGTTTCATGCTGTTTTAGGCATTACGACTTCAGGCCTCACTAATTGGATATTCGTAATCCTGTTTTAGACATGGGGACACATTGGGCAACTGGCCTCACAGATTAGAAGCCAGTTAGAACTGGTTAGAACAGATTTCATATTTTTTTTCTCTTTGACTTTTAAATCTGTAGTCATCCCACATCATCAAATTGTGACCTTGTCATATTAGATCCTAGCAAGCCTTCTATGCTTTGAGTAGATCAGTACAACACTCATTGAAGTAAGGGAGAGTGAAATATGAAAAATTGCTTTGGTTCAGTGATCTCTATTCAGGGCTTACAAAACAGACTATGGTCTTTCTGGAATAGTTAGTGAAAGAGAGCAGTGAGCTACATTAGTGTCTTTTTCAACACAGCTAATGAGAAAGTAAAACCACCATTACATTAAACTACACCACAACGTGTGCTTAGATGAATTCTGTCTGTGAAACTTGTACTGGGATATCCAGAGTCCACGACAGGGATCTAAGAGAGGAGTCCTACCAATAACTGTCAATGAAATTTTAGACAACTTACTGTGCTTTGGGCCCCAGTTTCAGAGAGAGAAAGACAGGTAGAAAGGGAGGGAGAAAAATATTCCAAGAATCTCAGAAGTAATAACTGATACTCTTTATCTCTCTGATAAAAGCAATAAATCTTTCTTCAAAGAAGGCCCAGGCCCATCCATATAATTTTGCATGCCTGTTCTTTTTTATTCACAGGTTTTTCTTAAGACCATTCATGAGCCTCCAAAACCACACTGATTCTTAATTTAAAAGATCTATAATATGTGCTAATGGGATTGTAGGCATATTTACAAGAAGAATCTTTATATTTTAGATATACAAGTTGAAATATTTTCAGATAAAATTATCAGATGGCTGGAATCTACTTTTAAAATGATCCAGTGTATAGGAAAGGGGTAGTAATGCTCACGACAGGATAATATATAAAATAATACAGTACATATTCTCTATGAATTCAAATTACTGAAGTTGGGCTAATAGAGTCTATGATGATCATACAATTTTTCTTTTTTACAATATAATGAAATTTTCCATAATAAAATAAAATTTTATTTTATTATGGAAATTTTCCATAATAAAATAAAATTTCCAAAATAAAATTTACACAAGTAGAATGATCCATAATTTAAAAAATACATAATATTTCTAATTTTAATACTCTGGTCTACTTTTCAAAGAATTTGCAAAGTAAATTGACTTTCAGAGATATTTTGGCAACTCATTTCGTGTTCAGGGATACTGTATGAAGTCAGATAGTTTCTGGACATTTTTAGTATTTTATAGGCCTTTTGGACTAGAGGGTTTGTGATGGTACCATTTTCCAGACGATTCTGTGATACTCCCTTTAAGTATTTCAACAATATGCCTTTAGGAGAAAGAGTTCCCGAAGAAGCCAGGCAAGCATTCCTCACTAAGCATTTCACATGGTCACAGGGCTCAATTTATTTCCAAAGATCTCTTAAGACTGGAAGAGACAAGCAAGACTGCAAAAGACTTTTTGGTGTGTAAAATCCTTAGAACACCGAGTGAAAAAGGGCTGAGGTGAAACAGTGCGCTCGTGTGAGTGACAGCTGCAAGACAGTCAGGAGCTCCTGATCCGCTTGGTCCCGCCTTGCCTGTGTCACTCAACCTTCTACGTGGTCCTGGTTAAGTCATCTGACCTTTCTGAGTCTCCACTTCTCTCCCCATGAAATGGAGACAGTCATAGGAATCTACTCCAAAGGTTAAGGTTATCACTGACCAAGGGGAAGTATTCAGTATCCTCCCTATCGTTCTCTCAACTGTGTAGTTATGTCAAAAGGTGAAAAAGATATAAAATCGAAATGAAAAGATGTGAAATCGAAACGCTGCCGGTAGTTGTTCCAGAATTGTGCACCTATTGATATTTTTCCTTTACTCTTGTTTGGACTTTTCAAATAGCCACAGTATATTTGCAAGTCTTACACTGAAAAATAAGTTTTTAAGAAAAATAATTTTTAAATGAGTTCTATAATGTATGATGGATATTGTGAAATAGAAAATGTTCAAAGGGAAATGTGGAGGGGTGAGTTATGAGGGGTGAAGAAAAAATGTGATGGTAATAAAAAAGGGAAACCAAGCTTATGTATTGAGGCAGTGGGGAGTTGTGGGGCAGGTAGGGGAATGGGAAAAAATGAGAATGAAATCGTGTTGTATATTGGGACAAATTCCCAACATTAAGTGCAATCAGAATGTGTATATACAATGTACCAATAAAGATAAAAACAAACTAAAAAAAAAAGTCTTCCTTGAGGGAGTTTAATGCCTAGAACGGCCTGAAGTACGTTTGGTCTATGAGGTATGTTTAAAAAAGTTGTGTTAAGATTTGTAACTGATGTCACAATTGTATCCCACTTGCGGAACAAATGTGCTGTGTGCAGCCGCGTGAGGAAAGTGTAGCTCAAGCTACTGAGCGCTTCTATCACCTCACCAGTTGAGAGGTCCGTGCCCCGGCAGACATCGTGAAGTCTGTGCCACAGAAACTCACCATCAGGCACAGTATTTTTATTCAGTTTCAGGGGTTCATCCATTGTTCTCCCTTTACTCAAGATGACTAAGCCGGAACAGCAAATGTGGGGATGTGTAAATACACATCAGGTGTGTGGACCACTTGGGCAAAAATCGACTGGCATAAATCTGAAACCATAAGCCAGAAAATTGGTGGATAATTATGGGCATTATGTGAAATCTTTGCTTTGCCAAATAATTTACGTCAGTTCTTCTATAAATAGCAAACCCATACAGTGCGTCTGAGCCCCGCTGCTGTGTATCCAAATGCCAAGACACCTAGGCAAAGCCACGGGCCCGGTTCAAAGACATTTAATACCAATCTCATGCTTGTACTTAGCTCCATATAAAGGATTTTAGGTCATCTCTGAAATGGTCGCTAATGCGCATCACTTTGAAGACCGATGGTCAGTTTGGGACGTGAGACCCCCCTCAACTTCTAGGGTGGGGGGAGGTAGTGTGGCTGTGTGCTGGAAGACCGTTTAGGGAGGTCACCTGAGGGTGTCATTTCCTCGTCTCGGAAGAGAAAGGACACACACATATGCTGCGCCAGGACGGAAACTTGGTGACCTCACGTATTTCTGACCATGATCTTGGAAGGTGGAGGGTTTTCTCATTTCCAACCAAATTTCAGAATAGTGGACACTCATAGCCAGCCATTAACGGGGGGAAAAAGAGAGACAATTAAGATAGCAAGATTTCTGTGTTAGACTAGCATCCCGAATGGCTAACTCTGGGGTTACAGTGGGCCCATCAAATGGAACCACCTAGACTGTGGTTCTGATGGTGCCACTTTGGCCAGTGGCTTCTGGGAGAGAGAGG